>BPLR01018012.1:0-38397 GCA_021605095.1 Caerostris extrusa | reverse complement strand
CATTACGTATTGCTCTTGCCAGTGTACCGCAAGTTTTTCCCTACTTTCTCATTCTTTCCACTTTTTATCCCTCTCTCTGATAGATAAAACGCTCTCCGCAGGACTTTGCATTATCAAAAAGGAGGAGAAAAACCGAGCAGGATAAAAAATGCATAAATGATTTCTTTATGAAATATTTCCTCTTTCTTTGAGTCTGATTGGGCTGATGGATACTGCAAAGCTATGCTGTTTGTTTCTTTTTATTAAATTTTTTTTTTCCAGTACATAAATCTATACACGCAGGAAAAACAGCAAAAATATTTTTGCCAAAAGTCGAATTTAACATGAAACTTTTCGGGGGGAAAAAAAGGAAGAAAAAACGAAACGTGTAAATATGTAAGTATATATAAAGTTATAAGTAATGGCTGAACAAACCAAAGCATTTCAACTCTATTTATTTCTGTTTTATTTAAAAAAAAAAAAACACAAAAGAAATATGCATTTGTCTATGTATTTAATATTTAAAGTACACAAAAAAAGTAGCAACATCTGAAGAAAATGTATCGCATAAAATCTGTAAGGGTGTATTTTAAAGTAGCAATATTTTCACTTCGCAATCGATTTCAAAACCACTTAAAACATAAAATTTCATGATTTTATATAAAATAAAATAAAAAGAATACATGCTGAAAAAGCAAACATTTTTTACATAAAATTTAAGAATATGTTTATTACTAATATATTTCTTAAATATTTTCACTAAATACATTAATTAGTATAGATCAGAACATCTATCAATTCTGCTTAGACTTCTTTACAATATTTCTTACATTGAATTGACAATATTACTTTTAAATAACATACTTTCATATTTAAATAGTGAGCTTCTAATTATGCTCATCGTAATGAAATCGATTTTCTTTCTATTTATCTTATAATTAAAAACATCTATTATTGAACTTAATATATTGGCATCCTCAGTAAATTATAAAATTAGATTTATAGAATAGTGATAATTTTTACTAATTAAATTTACTTTAACAAGACAAAGCTAAAGAATTGGACTGAAGTGTCAGAACATAATGTCTATATTTACAAAAGGGCTCCCTGTATATTTGAATAAAAAGCAATTTTTATGTTTTAAAACCTACAGTTGCATGATGGGTCTAAATCAGAAATGTTGTCTAAAGAATGTTAAAACAAATCCATTCTTAACTAAACGGCATTTCATTTAGTCCTAAAGTCTAGAACACATTTAGTTTGCTTTATAACCTCACTACCTCTGAACATATTAAAGAAAAACATGGTATATAACATCACACTGGAGCAAGTTACTTTAACAACTTTCTACCTTACTACATCAAATTAAAATCATTTAATTTGTAACCATTTATTTTTAAGAATATAAAGTCACTTTGAAAAACAAAAAATTAATTCTCTGTCTTACTTTTTTACAGTAATTTAATTACTGGCGCCAGTCATTTTTTTTTTTTTTATAAAAAGGGCACCATCTGGTGGAGGGAAAGGACGATGGCATTAAAAAGTTTTATTAAATGAATAAATAATTAATGATATTTTTGACAACGAATTTTGAATAAGAAATTTATTGTTATATTATAAGAAATTTATTATTTATTTATTATTATGCACATACAAGCATCAATTTTTATACACATGTTTTTACAACTCACTGTCACCTATACAGGACATGCCAAGAAAAAGTATAAGATCTAGAATTTGTTAAAAACTGCTTGTAAAACACACTAGCTTAGATCACTAAAAGCTATAAGTTCACATTAAAAAAAACCCATTTGCAATATACTACTCTCTTTCCCGTGTAGACCCAAGGCATGGCAGCCCACATCCAAAAAGAAGTGAGAGCACATTAAATCAAAAACAATAAATCGCGCCATTGCACGGTACATAAACAAAATAGTAGCATTACGAAATGCGAGGGAGGCCTAAAAAATGGAAACAACAAAGCAGGAGTACATAGAAAAACAGCCCGTTGCAACCTATGTTATTTCTTCCCGATATTATGCTCTGCGGGAGTCACAAAGATTAGATGCGAGGTCCCCAAAGGACACTTTAGCAAAAAGTGCCATCCATCTCTCTTTCCTCACAAAACACGCCTTCCAGGAAAGTTCGCTCGTAAGATGCTTTTTTTCAAACGGCAAAGATGAATACGGAATGAGATTCTGGACAAGGGAATACGATGCTGCTTTTTAAGGTTTAATAAATATTTCACTCAATTACCAGGAGGTAGTAATTAACTATTTACGTTTTAAACTAAATGTTCTTTTTTTTAATTTTTATTATTTTTATTTCTTTTGATGGGTACTTATGAGATAAAACATGCGACTTGAGATGAATCTAAAAAGCATTTAGTTTAAAATTAAAAAGGAACAATATTAAAATTATTATTTTTTTCATAAAATAAAATGGCAAAAAATAAAAACTAACAAAATGATGAGCAACATCAGTCCTAATGAGATAATAAACATTTAGTTTAATACAGGCAGTAAAATAAGTTAAATGATTCGTTTTTCTTCGTTGTTCAAAAATATTTGGCATTTATCTTCTACATTTAAAGTTATCATAAGGACAAAAAAAGGTTTAAATCTCGATATTTTTTTTAAAAATTCAATACTTATTGTTTCTTATATACTTATTTTTCTTATTGTTATATATAGGACTATGATTTTTACATCTATGGAAATTTATATCAAGTTATTCATATTATGTTTTTATATCAAGACTTTCCTGCTCTACACTAACAGTTTAAAATTTGAATGTCAGTTATAACAAAGAAATTTTATGTAAATTACTGCAATAAGTAGATTAAATGTAACACAACATTATATACTATAATATACGCATGCATTAATCTCCTTTTCTTTCAATGCAATATAACATTTTTAATCGCTAATCGGTATTCATTGGATACAATAACCAACAGCTCCATGGAAAAGGAATCAGGCTAATGGATTTGAGAAACCGACTTAAAACGCCTTCTAGTCTAGAATAGTTACGATAAAACGTCTGCCCAATGAGTGCTATTCTAGTTTGTTGACAACTAGGACAATCGACTATGAAATTAGGTCTGTGAATAGAAAACGTCAGAGGTAGAGTAATTAACGCGGTTTATAAAATAAAATAGTAAAGTAGTTCATTTGGGATGGCTGTTAAAATAGGCAATATGTTTATATATATATATAATCATCTAATACAAGATAAAAATTAAATTTTCAAACAAATTTTACAAATTAAATTGCTATAAAAAAAGGAAGCATTTTAAGTCTTAACACCAGGATATTTTCTTTGCTAATTTGTAATATAAAATCAAATTGATCAACATTACCTTAATTTTAATAAAATAGTTTAAGATATTTAATTATTAAGAAAATTGAAAAAACACCGTTGGATAATTTGACACCTTCATTTATGAAATATGTTGCACTTGAACTTTTGGATATACGCTGTAACAAAAGAACTGAAAAGCAATTACAGCAAGAAAAAAAATATAGCATGCACAACCACAATCAATCTACACACAATGCTCCTTACTGCCAAAACAACCATTACAAATGCAAATAGTAATTAAAATTGTATGAAAAAAGATTGAAATTTGTTCATTTTAATGTTCCTCAATGTCCTGCAACAACTTCAGGTAAGTATCGCATATTTTAAGATAGATCTTACATCGATGCATATAACAAAATATGTACATAGTATTTGTTAAATCCTTATTATATATTTTAAAGGTAATTTAAAGATGTTCTTAAAATATTTCTAAACTAAAATAATTACATTAAAAACACTTTAAATACGCTAAATAAATAAAATTTCAATTCAAATTTTAAAGTGTAAAAAAAAGTAATGAAAACCAGCAATTAAATTAATTAAATTGCTTAAACAACGTTAAATACCCCCCTCTAAATATTGTAACAAGGTTACACAACAGTAAAATATTTCTAAACTGAAATAATTACATTGTGAGACTTTCAACAAGATAAATAAATAATACACACATTAAAATTTCAATGCAAATTTTAAAATGTATAAAAGTAATGAAAATCAACAATTAAATTCTTCAAATTGCTTAAACAACGTTAAATATCCTCCTCACTCCCTAAACATCGTGACAAGAATACACATCACTAAATACACCTTGGAATTTTAAAATACCGGAAACCATGACCCGCAGTCATTAGTTAATAGAAAGATTAATAGATATAGCATTACCAGGGGTGCACCATGCAGCTGTTTTACCAGCACCCACATTATGCCATCTAATTTAGAATTAACACTTCCTGGTGTTTATCTGAAGGGGTAAAATCAAGACCAACTGCAAGACTGTCCAAGTTCGCCAATTTATTGTGCCCATTAATGCCATAGATATAAACGTTCCAAAACCCAAGCGCTATTATTCAATTGGTCGATTTTGTCTATTAATGGATATTTGAAAGAAACTAACTGCACAATCAAATAAAAATTGTATTAACTTATTTCAAAAATTGATAAAATCTAAAATAAAATCTCGTAATTTTAAAAAAAAAAAAAAATTAAATTATATTCAACATTAATTTCTTTACAATTTGAAATGCATAGTCATTAGACTGTTCGTCTATTAACGTTAAGGTAAAAGTAATTTTTTCCTGCTTTTGACAAGCACGGAAATAATACGATAAAACCTACCAATGCCATCGGAGTGCCATAAAAGCAGAAGGGGTCAGTCTTTATATCAAGGTCATCTGATTGAAGGGAAATAGCAGCATGTTTTGTCTTAGGATAATCTTTTTTCGTTTTCTATTGCATGAATACCAGTTTCATCCATCACTCTTTGTTTACTTTTCTTTCATGAACAGAATAAATCGTATATAAATTCTAATGTGTTTATATCGCATATTAATCAAAAAATCTGTCAGTTAAAAAAAAAATGATATAAGCACAACATGAAAATAATCGATTTATGTAAACCTATATGAATTTTATTTCGAAATAGCCATTATTTTAGCAATAAATTTAAAAAAAAAAAAAACATGAACTTAAGAAGTGTGTATCAGCCATTATATTTGGCTAGCTCACTGGCCTCACAGGCTTCAAAAGTTCGACAAACAAGCCTCAGTCATTACTACCAAAATTCTAGTAGAATTATTTCACTAATTTTTGCAAAATTGAAATACTATCATTTAATAGAAAGAGATACTTGACGATCATGATTCCCGAGAATCATTAAAGCACAATTTCAAATATACGGAAAGAGAGACTCTTGTATGATGGAAAAAAATTCGTAATAATTTAAAAATTAAATTTAGTATATTTATAAGCAATGTAACATTTAAATTACATTTTTTCTAATTAACGGCATACTTTAAAATCATTTTCAAAAATGAGAAGACTTGATGGAGATTGTGCAAAACATAAGGTATCTGATGTTAAATCCTCAAAGAAACAGAATTGACATTTTCTTGATTCAACACAAACATTTACAAACAATTAGTTGTTTGTAAATCATAACTTATTCCGAACGAATTTTGGCCAAATAAATGAATGGACAATCTCTGATACAAACCAAACTCCACCCCAGACTTTGTCTTCCGGCAAAGGAATGGCATGCTGAATATCTCAGCAGAAAACTCATCTTTCACGGCACAACCACTAATCTCACTTTTCTTGTGCAAAAAGCAGCAGCCTCCCATCTCTTCCTGATCCTGAATGGCTGAGATGCTCCAAGTTTGTTTCCTGGGGATCAAATAATCCCGAGGCGGATTGATCCTTCTTTTAATCAATCACCCCTGCCTTCACCCCCCACTAAACCACCCCTGGCATCCATAGAGAAAATCTCGTTCCTTATTTTTCAGGAGTCCTCCACTCATCTCATGTGTTTTACTTTTTACTTAAGTCCTATTCAGCGATTTCCTTCCTAGAAGATCATAGATCATGGTCTTTTTACTGGATGGCTTTCACATGCTAATGAGCGGGTTGATAGAGTGCTTACACGCTTCTGAACTGAATAAATTACTAGGTGTAACACAATAGCAAATTATATTTCATTCTAAGTGAGAGATAAATTATTGATAATTAAAACATTTTTCGCGAACTAGCTTTCGGCAAAACGGAACAGAACGGTATAATTAATTATTTAGAAAATATTTTTAAACTTCTTGTATTCTCTAATGATAATTTTTAAAAAAAAATGCATGATTCCTGATCATTTATATCACATACAAATTATAAAAGAGATTTTCAATGTAATCAAAGATTACTTTGAATTAAGATATAATTTTAATGGCCAAATAGCAAAATAGGGCCGTTGGGATTTGGCGAATTTTTTTTGGTGGCCAAGCGGGCGAAAAATGCTAAAATGCAGTAACCAAGGTTTCTCCTAATTCGATTAATGAAATGTTCTACAACAATTAGAAAATAGTTACGCTAGTTAACAGCCATAATGTGGGATCAGTGATTAAATATTTATAACAAAAATTGTAACAGATGAATTTTAAATATACCGTAAAATATCTTACATTGATAAAACATAGCATGTTCTTTTTTTCTTTTTCTTTATTTCTTTTTTTTATTTTGTCGAGGACTGGCTCGTATTGACCATGTCCTTGTGAGCAGTCCAAAGCTGGCTGCACCGACGAACGCTGTTACTCATTTAGCACTACCCAGCGGGCACGTGTAGCTTGAAGATATGCTACGGATGCGAGTATCACTACCCCCACAACGCTCTACGATCATATTAGACTGGGATCTACGGTTTAAAGGGAATTCTGAACTCCTACAAACATTCACGGCACCGCCTGGACACGAACCCGAAACCTGTGACACCGAGCGCTAATCACTCCGTCATCAGGCCGTTAAAACAAAAAATTACATTAAATTAAAAGCTGAAAAATTTTGCAAATAGTTGAATTCAGATTTTAAATCATAATTTTAATTTTAATCATTTTACATAATCATTTAATCATAATTTCATAATCATTTAATAATAATTAATCATTGAATCATAATTTCATATATTAATTAACATATATACATGTTAAATACTATATACTTTAAAATCATATACGTCAATAAAAACATATTTAACTTAACTAGCACAAAAAATTATTTTAATCTATTAATGAAGTTTAAATTTATTAACTAGGTACAGAAAAAAATACAAAATTGAATCCAAGAAAAAAAAATAATAGAAATCGTTACTAGGATAATTTGAAATGTTTTCCTTCGAATTAATAAATTGTGATTATAATATCGCATTTTTTGTTCATTAATTTTCTGCGATATGGGCAGGGAAAAGGAAAACGAAACTACAGAAAGGGGGGACTAGAAAAAGGAGCACCTATCCAATTAACTCAAACGTTTTTATAAAACAGTTACGCTTCACCGGTTCGTAAGAAACATCTCGCGTGGCATTCACGGGATATTTAATTAACCTATTTATTTGGAAGGGAGGGAAAGTACAGAAGAAAAAAAAAAAGGCACGTCAACGCAGAAATACAATTAATCTTCATCGTCTTGCAAAAGAAAAAACGTGCGTAAATAACATTCAAAAAGGAAGGGCGAAAAAAAATACAGGGGTTTTATTACAGCGATTACTTGCACGTTTTCTTCAATGAGCGTTGAACACATACACACGTTATGAATTAATGGTGCAATACATTTTATGTATTACACCATTAATTTGTATCGCGGAGGATTTTTAGCAAAGACAAAATTAGTAAAGGATTAACAGGAAACAATTGTGCTAGAATGGGAGGAAAAAACAGTTAATTATCAAGGTTTTCCCGGGTTGCCGGCAATTATAAATGTCCAACAACGTTAATGAGGTAATTTTTTCAGCTTAACGCTATTTTTTTTTTTTTTCTCTCTTCTAGAAAAGGAAATTCCTTGAAGGTAAAAACGATCCAAGAATAAATTGTTAATACTTAACAGTAACAAACTAACCAGAATTATTTTCGTCATATACGTTATGGATAAAGTTTTTCATTAAAATGTCAACATAATAAATGATACCGGATCAAAATCTAAGAAGAGTTAGAAATATTGCTCTTATTTTTTTTAGAAGTCAGTATATAAACAAGAGAACTTTTTTTTTAGTAGAAGATAATGAAGATATATTTCCATAATATAATTTTTCAGGGTTTTTTAGACATTTCATTTATTCATAGCGAAAAAAAGGAAAGGGTTTAATTTTAAGATATAATTTTGAAGACCAAATCGCAAAATAGGGGCCGTTAAGATTGGGCGACTTTTTTGGTCCCCAAGAGGGCCAAAAACGTCAAATGTAGTAGCAATGGTTTCTCCTACTGCCTGATTGGCCTAGATTAATTATGCGGCTTAATTCGATTGATGGAATGTTCTAGAACAATTAGAAACAATTATTTTTAACAAAGATTAATTTCACTTGTTACCAGTTCATGCGGATGTGGTTTGTTTTGGTTTCTTGTAAACTGGCCAAAGTCTTCCGATTAGCGATGTCTGATATTGAAGAATTTTCTTTTGAGAACAAAAGTTTCTGGCATTTCTTAAAATTAAACGAAGGGTACTACAACAAGAATTGTAAATGTCAAGGTAAGTTGAGAATTATTCAATGGTGTATGTTTCAAAGTTTGGTTGATAAGAATGTCGTGTGTCCTAATGGATTCCATTGATTTTGAAAGATAAATCTGATGGATATAAGTGGAAATGAAGAGCGAAATTTAATGGAGTAACACAAAATAAGAGTTCCATTCATCAAATCCCGTGGTTCTCTCAATCAAAAATGAGTTAGCGCGATATTTTTACCTTGAAACGAAATTTCGTGCGCCGAAACGCTAAAAATATTGCAAAATACCTACGGTGAATCGTGCATGTCAAAAACACAAGCATATTAATAATATGACAAGATAAATTGATTTGAAGCCAACTCAAAGACTTGACATTAAAGAAAACAAAATAAATAATTGATGAATGAATTGATTTCTGATTTGATTGCTTTACTAATTTTTTTAATTTTTTAATTATTAATGCTTTTACTACTTTTGACTAATTGATTGCTTTATTTATAACAATTTCAGATACTTTTTACACAAAATGTACTTTGAACAGTGTAAAAACAAGAAATAAATACAAATAATTTCCAATAAATAAATTCCGATGAAAGTAGACGATTTCCGAATAAATAATCGAAAAGCCGAATTTTGACTACAAAAATTACAGTTTAGCCGCAAATATAATTTATATGTAAAAATTATTGTTTTTATTTAATGAGAAATAACTATGAACAATTCTTCCATTATTTTTGGCTACGCACGATAAAAATAATAATAATGCATTACGTGAAAAAAACTAAATTTCTAAGTATTACAAAGTTTTATAGTTAATAAACACACGCACACAAATCTTGTTTGTAAATTAAGATATAGCCAGGTACAGTTTAAATAACTTGAAGCTGAGTTGCTACAAAATTTATTTTACGTAAATGGCATTTCTTTTTAACATAAAATATTTTTCTATGAATAGAATGATATAAAAAAACATTTAATCTCATCACCATAGTAACGAGTATGAAAAGCCACAAGCGACTGCAATAATAGAAACCTTATTCAAAGTTTGTTACTTTGTTTCCAAATTACATTAATGTCTCCTCACAAAATTTCAACTTCACTTGTCAGAATTTGAAGAAAAGCGCCACTTCCGTGTTCTGCTAACAGACAAGTAATTTATCCTTCCACAGTCAGTGTAGTTGAAATTCAGTCCGCAATTTAGAAGCTCTTTTGAAAAATTAAAAATTAATTAGAGTACAATATACATAATTCTAATTAGGCTAATGCAAAATGTTTAATATTACGATGATTATGAAGATTAATTACCAACTTTATTAAATGAAAGTTATTAAAATAACGAAAATCAAAAATTATTGTTGGTTAAAGTGTAATTTATCTTCACTATTAGTAATTGGATTTATTTCATAACCGCATATCTCTATATGTTACTTAGTAACTTATGTGCTAAGGTTTTAAAACATTGTTATAAAGTTGCAGGTTAATTGATCTTTGTAATCAAAATATTTGTACAATATAAACATAACAAAAGATGGCAATGTAATAAATGTAAATTAACTGAAAGATACTAGGTCGAAGAACATAGAATTAAAAACAATTAACTCTATTTTGCCATATAAAGAGCGATTTAATATGAAAGAATGATTTTGCAAATATGGCAGTTAAAAACTGCAATGCAAACTTAACGTAAAAAATATATATGCTGCTTAAAATTTAATTTATTTCATTATTTGCAATTAGTTTCATTTCATAAATATATTAATATATGTATTCACTATTTGCAATTAGTTTAATTTCATATAATCATCTCCTATGTGTTTGTCTTTGTTTAATAACATCACTGAGTTAAGACTTTTATCATTGTGATGGTCTAAAAGATAATTAATTTTCGCATACAGCAATGCAATAAATTTAAATTAAATGAAATACAATTTAACGCAGTTGAACTACAGGGGCGAATATATTAGGTAAAGGAACATTTAATTAAAAAAAGAAAACTAATACTATTTTTCATATAAAGAGAGCAATTAAAAACTTTTTAGTACTACCATTGTAGTATTCATTATTTTGTAAATTTGAGAAATAAAAAAGATAATATAACGAAAAAATATATATATCGTAACTCAAACATCCTTATTTTTAATAAGGAAAATATTACGGACAATATTCAGGATATATTGCAAACAAAGGTTTGTTATTATTTTTACTTGAGAAAATTTATAAAATTAAAGATGTTACAAAAAAAAAAAAAAAACTCGATTAAAATTAAAAATAAAAAAATATCCAAGCAGAAAACATGTATCCCATATGCAATAATGCTAAAAAAATCGACTAGAACTTCGGCTGCATTATAATCATTATTTTAAAAATTTGTCTCTCATTCCAAATGCGGATTATCAAACGAGATTTTTTTGGATTTTCTACCCTATAATACACAAATGCGGTAAATTATCGATGAAAGATTTACTAGAAAATTTTGTCTTTTGCTGTAAGGTCTAACATCTTGTATTTCCCCACATTTCAACATTAAATATTAAAAACCTTTGACGATTAAAATAGAAGTCACAATGAATATTTAATATAGTCCATATAAAAATAACATGTTTTGAGAATTATTTGATTCATTTCCTTTAAGAATATATTCACGATATTTTTTTCATGAAGAATTTGAACTTTTCCCACATCTGTGGGAAAAAATGATAAACATATTAGGTATGAGGAAATAGATATGAATATACTTTAGATGAGAATTAATGAACGATGATTCACAAACAACTTTCTATTTTATGATTTTTGTTGATAGTTACCGACCCCGAGATCGAATTGTAGCGAACATCGCACAATTCACAGCAAAATGAATTCAGTAAAAACTTTGCAATGTGTTGTACTGACTTCTAACTAAGATAAGGAAATACGAAAGGAAAAATTGATGTCTTTGGCAGCAACACAAAATCGAATGAAAGCAAAAATTCCATTGTATCTGGACAAAAAAAAAAGGAGGGGGGGGGGGGGGAGGAAGATTCTGTTCCAATAACTTCTTAGCAACGCATTATATTCAAACTGTTATACATATTGCCAAGTAAAATAAAATACATCAGAAGAAAATATTCAAAATAAGATCAGAAGCCCAAATGATACCATTCACCCACTATCAAACGAATAAATGTAGGACAATGCACCCTCCCCTCTTGCATTTCAAACATACCACTGACCTCCCACCTGCTCTCCAAATTGGGTACACTTATTCCACCATCCACCGCCTCATTCGCTATGCACGTGTCTCCATTTATTCTCCACACGTAGAAGCAGAGCAGAAACGGATACCATACGACGAAATTGTAGAATAACTCTACAACCCCCTGGTAGGGACATACTTCCAGGAAGCTACCCTCTGCTGCATCCTACAGATTCCTCGGTGGGGGCACACATTTTATTAGATCATAAACATGCCCCATGGTTCGATAGAACAGCTATCTAAAGAGACATTATGGAGGTCCCCCTCCTCTGCAGCAAACAGTAGGGGGCGGTCGATCCAATATATGGACCCACCCCCAACTTCATATTAGGGCGAAATGCCAGTGACAGGTTGAAGCATGCAGGTCTCGTGACCATACTCCAGCAGAGAAGAAATCACTCGAGAAGATTAGTAAGTATTGAGATTGGCAAGGAGTATTCGATGATGACTTTTTTTTTTTTTTTAAATAAAAAGTGCAAACAAGAAAAACTTCTAACAGTAATTCATCATTATGAAAACTACGTGCTTGGTCACATATAAAGAAAGACAGATATATATGAGTTTATTTATATGAAGATATTTAAGAGGGTATGTATATATATTTATGAGTTTCACTCAAGAATTAGATTTTTTTATTTATGAGAATCATTCGTGAAGATTAGTAAGTACTGCAGATTGGCAAGGAGTATTCGATGATGGCTTTTTTTTTTTTTTTAAATAAAGCGTGTAAACAAAAACAAAAAAATGTATCGAAGATATTTTTCTAATACTAATTCATCATTATGAAAACTACACATTGGTCACAGATAAAGAAAAACATATATTTATGAGTATATCTATATGAGGATATTTATGAGGGTACATACAGATATTTAGGAGTTATATTAAATGCAATATATATATATAATCTATAATGACTCTTTTCTTAAGTAATTTTAATAGAATATTGTTAGCATAATTTCTAGTTGGTAGAAAAATATGATTACATAACTTATAAATACATTAAACTTTTCGAATAGTACAGAAATATTCTAAAATGAATATTCTATATCTCTTTCTAATTATCATTCCTCATTATATCTATTTTACCTTTTGCATCATAATTCTTCTATAATTTTAATTTTTTAATAATTATCAAATAGTTAGTAAGATTCTAATTTTCTTTTACATAAGATGTAGATAAAAGCTCATCATGCATATAAAAAGAAAAGAAAACGTTTCTGCCAATGAACTCTTTGTTAAATGTTTGTTTGTTTCAGACAGCAGGTTCATTAACCTCTCTCCAAATAATAAACAGTTTAAATAATTACGTTTTACCAAAAATTTAATACCAAGAGAAATGTCTATGTTTCATCCTTTTTACTGTGCTTTCGTCGTTTATTTCATGATAAAAAAAAAGTTGTTTTGATTTAATTTTTGCCGACTGAGCACAATATTCAAAAACAAACTGTTATTTTTTAATGTTAAAATATAAATTCAATAATAATTTTCAAAATAGAAGCAGTTGCTTTATTTTAAAATAAAGTTTGTTGACTGCATATTTAAATCACGCTAAGTTAATATTTAGAATAAAATATCGTAGAATACATTCACTAATAAAGCAAAAGATATTTTATAGAACAAATTCAAGAAATATACAGGCTTATAAAAATGCATATTTCACACATCACAAAACTAAAGACGTGTGAAAAAAATAACAGATAATTATAAACAATCTTATAAATTAGAAGTCCTGCACAGCTATTTACAAAGAGCGCTCATGAATAACAACAAATCTGAAGAAACAACGATATCTGCAAGTGGACATAAATACCACTTTATAAATAGAATTTTCCCCGATTCCGGAGAAAAATATTATTTATTCAAGCAGCTGTTTAAAAAGATTATTTATTCAGGAAGATTCATAATCGGAAAATTCCACAACATTATATTTGCAGAAAGAAAAACTACATAGTATTTTCGATACATCTAAAAAAAAGATTTATAACGTAAAAAGAATCTTTATCTAAGATCTTTATCCAATCTTAAGAATGTACTTTAATCTACTGAAATGCGTGAATTTTCGTCCTGAAAATAGTTTTTAATAAATGAATTAATTAAAAAAACTTTTAATTAATAAATACACATAAGGCCAAATCGCAAAATTGGGGCCGTTGAGATTTGGCAGCTTTTTTTTTTTTTTTTTTTAACACTAAGTGATAAGGTGCCAAATGTGGTAACTCGGATTCCTTGTATTATTTTCAATTCCCTTTTACAATCGCAACCCTTTTCTTAGAGCACTTTGGCGACAAGAATTTTTGACGCTAAACCAAAAGGCCCCTATTCTGTGATTTTGGCACACACATTATTATATATATATATATATATATATATATATATGTTGGACTTGTCAATAATTTTGCCATCAATAACTATTAAAACAATTCTCACTCAGAGAAAATGGTTTATAAATAATTTTTACGGTAGTTTTGTCAATGAGTACTTTTAAGTGTATTTTTATCAGAAAAAAAATCGAACAGAAAAAAATTAATTTAAAAAACTGATAATAAAAATTAGAATAGATTATTTTTTTTTTTATTATATTTACAGTAATTTTAGACCTCCATTTATAAAAAAAAAAATATTTCTAAATAGCTTTATTTTTAATTAATCTTTAAAATATTTTACACATATAACTTTTTTTACATCGATTTTAAGAATTTGTTATAGTTTTAAATTTTTTTAAAAATATATTACTTAAATTTATTCATATATTTTTAAACATTGTGAAAAATATGCCACAGAGAATACTTTTCCCAGAAACATGAAGTTAATTTAAAACCTTTAAATATCCGTAACATATCTTAAACATAAAATTTTGTACTTCTCAAATAACATAAAGTGGCAACCATAAAATTTTCACAAACAAAAAATGATTTCAACTACAAATAATCCTTAATATTTGACAACTAAACTAATGATGCTATTTCAAATGCTTTTTTTTTTTTTTTTTTTTAAGCAAATATATCTCCTATTATTTTTCACATGCTACAATATCGTATTTATTTTCTCTACGAAACAAATGTAGCATACTTTAATAGTGATGAAAAAAAAGGGCATAAATAATGCATACGGCTTATAATGCATCGGCGTCATTTATAAAGTTTGCTAAGAAAATTCATTCTTTATTATCATATTAGAGATAACGCAATTTTCTTTTTATCAACGAGTAAAAAGGTGAAAAATTCCCACATTTAAAGAATAAAATATCCATGCGAGGAGTATCCATTACGGGAAAAGAAAAAAAAAAAACATTTAAAAAAAGAGGTGTATAAATGAACTCGAGAATTTTTCTGCCAACATTTTAAAAGCTTCTTCAGACTCGATTATGTTTCTCGCTTCTTTATTAAACTTTTATGGTCTGAAAAGCAATAAAGAAATCCTGCTTTTATACATGGCCCCATTGTAATGAAATATGGAAAAGTAACTTCAAGAGCGAGAAGCACTCGAAATGGAATTTCCTAACATATTTGTAACATTATGGGCAGTATTATAAAGAAATTATTGTGATTGATTCTATGATGCATAAACACATCTGAGGTGCTATCCTTTAACAATCAAAGACAATTTGATGAAAATGAACAAACTATAATCCTTACTTCGTGTAAAATATATATACATATAATTATTTCTTGTTGTTTTTCTAGTGCATCTGATAGACAGATACAGAGAAACAGTACTAATTCTAATACAGAGACAGTTAATCTTTATGCCATAAGCAAGTGCTGCACTGCTGTTACTCATTTAGCACTATCCAGGGTGCACGTGTAGCTTGAAGATATGCTAGGGATGCGAGTAACACTACCCCCACAACGCTCTACGATCTATTAGACTGGGACATGCGGTTTAAAGTGAATTCCGCCGGGACTCGAACTCGAAACCTATGGTACCGAGCGCCAGAGTGTTAGTTACTCACCATAATTATTACATTAATTACCAATTATGATAATGAATTAATACATTTTAAAAGCAAGTTATTAATTTTCTACCTCATTTAAATATTATAAAAGCTTTTAATTGGTGAAATATGCATTTATTTGACAGATTACAACAGCATATTTAAAAGCATCAAAAATTTCAGTCCAAAATTGAAATAATTTTTTTAACTTTTTTATTAAAAATTCTTATTGAAATTATTAGAATACCAAACCAAATCAAAGCTTTTAATTTAAAATATTTAAATAAAATAAAATATTGAATATGACTTTTTATATAGTTGATACGACGATTACACTGTTACATTGTAATTCATTAATGTAAAAACATAGGCAAAAATAATAATTAAAATTATACAGAACAGAATTTTCACTGATGATGATAATTATGTAAAATCTACATAAATCAACATTTAGTGAAAATTACATTCACATAATTTTTATAATAGTTTAATGAAGTTTACATTAATGTGAATCAAATTTGATTGGACACATTAGTTAATTGAAATATTATACCAAATTAAACAGAAATTAGATTTAAAGTATTTAAATATAAAGATAAAGAATTAAATATATTATTTTTAATATAGTCGACACAACAATTACATTGCAAAGCTTTAAAATGTAAAAACAAAGGCAAAAATTAATAAACAATCAAAATTCAGAATATTAATTAAAATTATATAATAAAAATTTTCACTGATGATAATAATTTTGAAAACTCTACATAATGCAATACTTAGTGAAAAGTACAATCATATAATTTGTATTTATTTTTAATAAAGTTTATATTAATGTAAATGAAATTCGATTGGACACATTAGTTAACTGAAATATTGTACCAAATTAAACAAAAAATAATTATTCCGAAAAAAAATTCAAAATATTATCAATATAGAATAAAAGAATTTTAAAACCCAAGAGACGAATAAACATGCAGAAATATTCATTAAACTAATTACTCATTCATATGCTGTTTTAAGTTGTTTACTTATTTCCCTAATTAAATTGTCGCTTTTGCCCATTAAGTGAAATGCATTAAAAATTTGACATCATACATTAAATATTTTACAGGCAAAAGCATTTATGATGATTTTATTAAACTTTGTTTATATTCAAAAGAAATTCAATTAGTCAAGCACAAAACATACTTGTTAACAACATTTGCTACATTGTTCAGTGTATTATTTTAACATCGTTATGCCATTATATTATTTTATAATTAGCATTTGCAATAGAAAATAAATTTAACATTAAACATTTACTTTAACTATATTATACAAAATGTTCAATTGTACTTTATTTTAATATTATAGTTTAAATTATTACCAGTCATATCTATAAAAATCAATAACAATTTCAATTATAAATTCTAGAAAAATTATTTAAATGTATCATTAAATTTTAATTTTATCCATATTTTATAAAAGTTCAGTTTGTACTTAATTTAATATTATTGTTTAAATTAAGTTAGAATTATTGTTAACAATTTCAATTATAAATATCAGTAAACAATATGTAACAGTAATAAGCAATGGTAAAAAAAAAAAGTTTATATTTGAAGAGCAAACAAAATAGATATTTAAAATTAACAAAATAGATACTTTTATCGGCATCTGGTGGTGCCATATCATTATTGATATATGTCTATACAGGGTGTTCGGACAATACCGTATAAACTGGTGCACGGTAGTCTAAGGAATCATATTTCTAACAGGTTGGCTGAAAGGTTCGTAGGCTAACACATAGATGGCTCTACTAGTATTAAATCCCTGTGATTTTTAGTTAGCCCTAACCTTCAAAAGACACATGTATAAATTTGACAGCTGGTTTGCACTATTAGTATGTGAGTTATAGCATTTTTAGTGAAGCAACTTTTGTTAGTTTGAAAAATGGATAAAAAGGAATTTCGTGTGTTAATTAAAAAGCATTGCTTTTTGGCGAAAAAAAATACTATTGAAGCCAAGGCTTGGCTTGGCTTGATAAACATTATTCGGACTTTGCACCAGGAAAATCAACCGTAGAGAAGTGGTTTGCTAAATTTAAACGAGGCGAAATGAGCACCGAGGATGATGCACGCAGTGGACGCCCTAAAAGAGGCTGTTACCGACGAAAACATCAAAAAGTTCACAAAATAATTTCTGATAACCATAAAGTGAAGTTGATTGAGATAGCTGAGACCTTAAAGATATCAAAGGAACGTGTTGGAATATCGTGAATGAATATTTGGATATGCGAAAGCTCTGTTCAAAATGGGTGCCGCGCAGAGCTCACAATCGACCAAAAACAACAACGAATTGATGATTCTTAGTAGTGTTTGGAGCTGCACAATCTTAATAAACCCGAATTTTTGCGTCGATATGTGACAATGGATGAAACATGGCTCCATCATTTCACACCGGAGTCAATCGACAGTCAGCCGAGTGGACTGCACTTGATGAACACTAAAAAATGCTATAACTCACATATTAATAGTGCAACAGCTGTCAAATTTATACACGTGTCTTTTGAAGGTTGGGGCTAACTAAAAATCATATGGATTTAATACTAATAGCGCCATCTATGTGTCACACTACGAACCTTTCAGCCCACTTGTTACGATGTATAGTTTTCGAGAAAAAAAGTACATCACATCCGGTGAAAGAAAAAAAAAGCTTTACTGGAATTATTTGAACTTGCAAAATGAAGTAGAAATAAAAAAAATTTAATAAAATAAAAATACGAATAAAAATAAAATTTACTACCCCCTCCCCCCCCAAACTTGCAAAAGAAAAAGTAGCAAATTAAAGAAAGATAAACAATAAGTGTGTGTGTCTCTTGTGCAAATGAACGGCTGTCATTATTTGAAACTCTCGGCAACTACGATCAACAGATCCGACACATTTGGATATTTTTATAGGGTTATATCTGAAAGCATTGGTATATTGATTCCCAGCATGATGTACAGTTAATCACTGTGTGGAAAGCACAAGCATGCGGCATGCGGTGGTCATCGTGAGTAGATTGATATATATACCCTGTCATATGTAATACCAGCTGTTTCTGTTTCTTTTAAAGCTTTTCTCCTTGTACTGGATAGGAATATCTGAAGGAATTGGTATATCGAATTTCAATTATAGTTGCTCGTCTGCATGCTGTTTTCACTAATGTGGACACAAAGCTGTTGCATCATGTACAGTTAATTACTGTATGGAAAGCGCATTCATGCCACAATATGAACGGTGGTCATCGCGATTAGCTTGATATGTAATACCAGTTGTTTCTGTTTCTTTTAAAGCTTCGCTTTTTTCGTGCACTGAATGGGGATATTTTAAGGAATTGGTATATCGAATTCCAGTTATAATTGCATGCTGTTTTCACTTATGTTGACACAAGGCTGTTACATCACGCACAATTAATCAATGTATGAAGAGCGCATGCACGACTCAATATGAACGGTGGCCATCGTGAGTAGCTTGATATGTAAATACCCTGTTATACCAGCTGTTTCTGTTTCTTTTAAAACTTTTTTTCCATGCACGTTCTATTTTATCTTTCGAATTGTTCAACAAATTATACATTGTAAATGTATGGTACTTCGATACCTTTTATATATTCCAAACGAGGATTCTCGCCTTGAATATTCTATAAGATTACTGTCGAAAAACATCATACAAAATATTTCAAAGAACAAGTTACAAAATTTAGAGGTCTAGTATTCCCCCCGTTATATTTTTACAGAATCATGTATTGCATTGATCCCAATAGCTTAATTAATATAATACAGGTAATGATGATTCCATCATGTATATGTAGAGTAAAAAAAAATCATTCTAAGAGAAGAAAAAATAAAATTTCTTGAATTCCAAAAAATAAGCCTCAATAGAAGAAATGGCGTCGTTATCAACTTCCAAGGGTACGATGAAACGAACTTGATTACACACAAATCAGCATTGTATATAAATATAGATTTCGATAAGGATGGAAAAGACAGATAACAAGCAGTCTCAGAGCACCGAAGTAGTTAAGTTTATTTATCTAATCGCTTTAAGAAGAATGATCGGGAATGCTTCAACGAACTCGAGGAATTTTACTCAGCGCTTTGGAAACAGAATAGTCTTCGGATAAAAATTTTTAAATTAACATGGGGAAAACAGTTAAAACTTTATTAAACTTTTAAGTCTCTTACAAAGAACAAATGTCATACAGATTATTAGAATAAATATAAACTTAGTAGCTTAATAAAACTTTATATATAATAGTTTATCAGCTAATCTGTTTAAATCAAGAAATCAACAATAGTAAAAAAATAAAATTTTGATACACTATTTTTAAGCAATGCATACATTTCTTACCACGCGATTCAAATAGACGAAGATTCAAATTAATAAAGCTAAATGAATATACTTAATTTAACAACTCAAACAATATGCACCAACAACAGATATTCCAAGCATTTTCAATTAATTTTATTTTATATGCGAAATAAAGAAGTAATTGCTGATAATAGCCGAAAATAATTCATTTTGTTATGAAAATAGTTCAAGATTATTGCTTAAGGTTTTTCTTTTCAATTCCTTCTATTAGCTCACACTCTCCTACATATATATATCTTGTTCAAATTTTCAATCATTAATAAAATACTTTCTATTCATCCACTCAAGTTCAAATGCATTTTTTTTTTTAACTTGTAATGGATGACACTTGATGGTAATACAGTTTTTTTCAACTATTAATTCAGTAATTAAACTTAATTAATTTTAATTTTTTAGATTTAAGTTGCATATATCTGCCAATAGATGGCGCCCGATAACTTAAAAAATGAATGAAAATTATTTATAAAGGACTTTCTGCAATATAGTGAAAAAAAATAGGAATTAATTTTAAAAATTTTTTTTTTTTTTAAACTAGTACCAGAATTTTGCAATGTTCATTTAACATTTTATTATAACATTCTATTAAAATTTTTAATTAATTGATTTATATACAAGGGAATCTATTTATTCAAAAAAAAAATTGTCAATTAATTAATGAAGCTTCAACAAGAATGGTTGTAAAATTCATATCGATAATAAAAAAATTCTAATTTTTTTCTAAAGCATTACTTATTAATATCATGTAATGTTTCCTTCGTCATCAGCAATGAACGAGGGGCGTTTACTTTTGGCAAAATGTCCTTATGATCTTAAGGAGTTTTTTTGCAGCATCTTTAGTACTATACTTTAACCTTTGTGATAAAATTCCGCAATGCTGAAAGGTCTTTTCAAACTTTCAATAATTGATTGAAACATTTTAATCCGTTAAAAATATAAGGAAAAGAAAACCGTGTTTTCAAATATATTAATTAGTACATCACAAAAGTGAATTTAAAATTCTAAGACGGAGACGATAATAATAAGATAAGCATTAGACGGAGCTTTATTAAAAGCTTTCAATTATCTTTTTTTTTCATCGGGATTCTCGGTTTAATATGAATTAAAAAGTACCTTCTACATATTCCTTATATGAAACAAGACATTAAAACCAATAATCAGTCAACCAAAGATTTGATTCGGTCTTGTTTGTCGCTCTGCAGTCATTTTTGCATACTTTAGGCTAATTAGACCGGGACCTACAGTTTAACGTGGATTCCGAAACAGCAAGAAACATCTATGCTACGGCCAGGATTCGAAGCTGAAGCTTGTGGTACCAACGGACAGAGTACTAGCACAGAGTACTAACGGCCAGAGTACTAGTACAACGGTACAGAGTCAACTAGCCATCAGGCTGCAATCAACCAAAGAGGAATTTCAATAATTTTTAAGACTATCAAGGAATGTACTATAAATTATGCTTGTTTGTAATCGACAAAAAAAAAAATTAATTAGCTAAAAGCAATGCAGTAAAATTATCTGTAATCCATCTATAAATATCTAGCTATCTTTATAGATGTTTTGGTAACAAGCTGCAATTACTGTTTTTTCCCAACTTATGTGTACCAAATTCCACATCCTAATATTTTGCATCGCTATCTTGTTTCTTAGCACACATTTCAAAAAACAAAGAGCCTCTTCAACACCCAAATCAGTGGGATCGAACCCAGATCCAGAGGTCAACCGCTAAACAGCGTGTTTTTGCAGCTTATCGCTTGCTTTCAGCCAGTGGTGCGGAAATGCAGAAACGGAGAGGGGACTGTCCGCGATAACATCCAGAAACAGTATCTGCTGAAAGGTTCGAGTGTCACGCTCAGAATGCCTTATCGCTCCCTACGAACCTTGTCAATGCACTCGAGCACTAACAGACAAGCTGGTACAGGAAACAGCACATATTTCCAACATTGCTGTGAACTGTGCTGCTCTGCATTTAGTGAATTTGATTTCGAAATCTAATACAAATTCCCATGCTAAAACTATGCATATAATGTAAACACTAATAATACTAATAATAATAATTCTTATTTAAATTGTGGAAGGGTGAAATGTAATTATTAAATATGAAAGCATTTATGGTCACCAATAGTTCCTTCCATCTTTCAGCCTCTCCCTATTTCCTTTTAAAATATACGCATGTTTTTTTTTTTTTAATTTTTTTTTTTTTAAAACAGAACATATTAAATAAAAAATTACATATTTGATTTTCAGTACAAATTCAATTAAAAAGTTTGATTTGACGCTCTATGCTCATTTTTTGCACTCTTTTTAGGCTAATTAGACCGGAACCTACAGATTAACGTGGATTCCGAACCACTCACAAACCTCCATGCTCCACGCCAGGATTCCAACCTGAAGCCAATACCAAAGGCCAGAGAGCTAGCAAATTGGCCATCAGGCTGCATTAAAAAAAGGAGATTTTATTCCCACATACTCCATAATTGAAACAATCTTACATTAACTAATATTCGTCTAATTCATTTTACCTTTTTAAAAATAAAAATCTTCAAAAAATTTTTTTTTTTTTTTTTTCATTACTTTGGATACGAAAATGCATATTTTAGCAGTATTTTTAAAGTTTAAAAGAATCTTAACTTCATCTCATCTGTGGTTTTAACACAACTGTTCAAGTAAATGATGAAACAAAAATTTAAAAGATAAAAAAAAATTTAAATATTGATATTATTATATTAATATTTAAAAGATTTTAAATTTAAAAGATAACTCTTAAAATTATGCATTTTAGAAAAAACATTTTTCAATACGAATTGAAAGAATAATATTTTGATGTTCTTGACTTACTAACACTCCTTAGACAATGTAAAACATTTCTTACTGTAGATAGTTTTCCTAATTATAAAAAAAAGGGGCGAGTGTGATAATAAGGGGTGTGTGGTGCAAAATTTTGAAAAATTATTTTAAGTACTGTAACGAAAATTGTGAAAAAACATGAATTCATCATATTGGAAAATCACCAAAAAGATAGATTTCTGGTAAAATTGTGAGCCAAAATTTTGTTTACAAGTTTTGCCATGAAAAAAAATTAAGGGCTATCTCAATGAAGCAACAACAACGAGATAACACTAGATTACTAATGCTGTTTTTCAGAGTTTTTCCATTAGGAAATGAACATTGAGAAAATAATGATCCACAAACAAATATTTTGCTTTCATCCAAAAAAAAAAAAAAAAAAAGGGGGGGGCAGGGGGATACTAAAGAGTTAGGTTATACAATACTTACTTAATCATCTTTATTCACTGAAAAAACAAAACAACAAAAAAGGATAATACTCTAAAAAAAGGTTATTTTACTAGTATTCAAAATATTTCGATAATCTCTAAAAATCATAAATTCTGCTATCATAAAAACATTCAGAATAATTTAGGCAATTTTAAATCTTCTTAATATCAGAAAAGCTCAGAAAAAAATTAGTAAATTATTTTAATTGAAAAAAATGCACTAAGAAACATAGATTTAACTAAATTTTTAACAATAAGCATACAACAAGTTGTATTTAAAAATTCCTGCTATTGTTAAAAACGCGAACTGAAAGCCAAAGTTTGCATTTAAGAGACAATTGAATAACTAAAAGTTTGAAATTATTGCAAAAGCATAAACATAATATAAAATCAAGCATTTGGAATACTTTTACATGGACATTTAATAATAAAAATCATGTTAGCAGCTTATAATGAGAAAGAGTTTTCAGCATACAAATTTAAAAAAAAAAATTCCAAATTTAAGAGGAAGAAAAACTACAGTGAACTTATACCATCACAAAAAGTTCATTGAGTCCATTAGTAATTTCCACGATTTGTTCTCCAATCAACAATCAATCATTCAAAAGCATTTAACAGTAGGAAGATATTCTCATCTATATGTACATTATAAACAAAATATAATTTATAATATATAAACAAAATATAGTTTATTACCCTCGTCCTAGATCTTCTACTTTTCACATTAAGAAGAAACATTCAGGTACTTGTATATGCTATTTTGATTTTTAAAAAAAAATCTATCATAAAACTTATAAAAAATCTGAAATAAAACTTATTGCTGGAAACTGGATAATCCTATTCCTGGATAAACTGGAAACACTAAAACTGGAGGCAAGTAAACATTTAAATAAGTATGCTGACAGTCCTTATTGAACAATTATTCATAATCGAAACTGCCCTAATTTGTCTTATTGAAGAAGTTCATTGAAATCAATTAACCTCCCACTTTTCCTTTGATTGGTTATCTATCCACCAACTGAAAAATGATTTCGGAGAGGACAATAGAGACCATAGTAAAAATACCTAAATCATGTTACAAAAAATATCTCATATCATGTTACCACCTCTCATCAAAAATACCTCAAATCATGTTACCTCCTCTCATCAAAAATACCTCAAATATCTCATCAAAAATATCATGTTACCTCCTCAAAAATACCTCAAATCATGTTAAAAAATATCATGTTACCTCAAAAAATCAAATCATGCTACCTCCTCTCAAAAAATATCCCATGTAAAAATATCCTCCCCCTCACACACACACACACCTCTTTGCTCTAACATGTGATCAACCTTATCTTTTCTGACATGCCTCCTTCTTCAATCCCATGTACTTGGAAGAAAGATTCATATACTCGCCTCACATTTTAATGGAAATGAATAATAGAATAACTTTCTGCGTCCAGTCTTAACATAAGATTCCTTTCTCGAAATTCTTTTTGTGAGAAAAAGAAGAGTCATGGAATAAACTTTAAAGGAGTACTTTTCTCAAGATGGTTCCTTATGAGTTAATACTACAAAATATAACTTATAAATAATAACAAAAAAAAAATCAGTTGTATGAAAACAGCATGAAAAAATTATTTTAAATGTGTGAAATATTAAGAACATCAATATAGTTGAAATAAACAATTGTGAAACATTCTTAATTTCTATATCGAAATAAATATATTGACAGCCGATAGCAAACGACTCCTCACAATCCATACTCATAATGAAATCTGGCAAACTTCGAGAAAGAAAACTACGCAATTTCCCCTGTCATACGAGTTCATTGAATCCATTATTAACTTCCATGGCTTTGTTCTCTGATTAGCTGGCCCGCCATCTGAAAAGATTTTGAAGGGGGATGGAAGATGGAGAACATCGCCGAATCACCTCAAATCTTTTTTTTCTTTCTGTCTCACTCTCTCTCTATCCACCCCCTCCTCTCACACGGTCATCCTTTATCTTCCTTATCCTGCACCCCTATCCCACCACCACCACCTAACATTTCGCAGAAAGATTCAGATACTCGTGCCTGACTTTTTGATGGAAAGGAATTTTGGAATTTCCTTCGTATCCGAGTCTTGGAAATAAATTCATTCCATGAAATTCCTCATCCCCCGAGACAAAAGGGGGCGGGGAACGATAATCGATTTCGCGCAAAGAAATGGAAAATACTTCAAAGAGCAACCGCCGCTCTTGGATGAATCTCTCTTGCCTGCCTTGCATCATCCTAACTGCTACTTTAAGGTTGGAGAAGTGATTCAATTTCATGGTGATGAAGGAACAGAGAAGATTTTTCCCAAAGAGCATTGATCATTACGCACGACCATTATGGAAGATGAACAATAGCAGGCAGAATTCTTTTTTTTTTTTTTCTCTCTCACCTTCCAATAATATTCGAAATAAAGTGTATCACAGGGAATTAGAGATCAGATAATCAGGGAGAGCTATTGTGTACCTGAGGAAGAGATTGAGAAAAGCGTTAATTAAAATGAGAAATTTTCCTCCCTGGAGGCATGGAAGTGGTATGAAAATCTTGACAAATAAATTGAAACTTTGTGACTTTAGATGTATTTAATTGCTGGGTTTGCCATAAAAGATTCGAATCAAAGAGGGAAAGTTTGAAGATAAAAATTGGCAAATTAAAAATAAAGAATAAGATTCGAGATTTAATTTTGATCAAGTAGAAAATATTTCACAGAATAGAAAAACTCATTTAAATTACTTCAAAGAGCAACCGCCGATCTTGGATGAATCGCTCTTGCCTTGCATCATCCTAACTGCTACTTTTTAAGGTGGGAAGAAGTGATTCAATTTCATGGTGATGAAGGAACAGAACAGAGTGTAGAAGATTTTTCCCAAAGAGCATTGATCATTACGCACGACCATTATGGAAGATGAACAATAGCAGACAGAACTCTTCCTTCCTTTTTTTTTTTTTTTTTTTTTTTTCTACCACCCCTCACCTTTCCAATAATATTCGAAATAAAGCGTATCACAGGGAATTAGAGATCAGATAATCAGGAGAGCTATTGTGTACCTGAGAAAGATTGGAGAAAAGCGTTAATTAAAATGAGGAATCCCCACCATGGGGCATTGAAAGTGGTATGAAAATCTTGACAAATAAATTGAAACTTTGTGACTTAAGATGTATTTAATTGCTGGGTTTGCCATGAAAGATTCGAATCAAAGACGGAAAGTTTGAAGATAAAAATTGGCAAATTAAAATAAAGAATGAGATTCGAGATTTAATTTTGATCAGGTAGAAAATATTTTAAAGAATAGAAAAATACTGAATAAATGAATTTTAATGCAATGAATTTTCATAAAAAGTTTTCTGAAATCAAATGTTCTTGTTACTTAAATTTTTATAATACTTACGATTAAAAGATAATTTGAAAATAAATTTCTTTTCATTACAAGTACAATAGTAACAATAATTTATTTTTACATTTTATCTTCCCGAATACTATAATAAATGTATTCTTTAGTATAAAAAAATTAAGGAAAAGAAAGATTCTCCTATATTAATTTTTTTCTTGGAATATTTTACAATTAATTTAGATAAATGATAATACATAATTCAGCTCATTTGAATATTTATTATTTCTTTGAGCCATAAATAGCCTTTGCAATTCATAACATCAAAAAAAAAAAAAAAAAAAAATCCACTGCAGACAAAAACAATCGGAGATTTATGTACAACAGCTTCAATTCAACTTTATTCTATTTGTTAAAAATATATGTGTTGATTGCTGGCAGAATTTTCATACAGCACAGCAGTATAATTCAAATTTTTCAAGTAATGCTATATTGGTTCTCTTTTAAAATTATCTGTGTTTTTTTATTTCCAATGGCAGGCTACAATAGGCAATAAAATAAAAATAAATACAAGGAATGTAAAAAAAAAAAAAAAAAAAAAAAAAGAAAGAAACGAAGGGCATGTGACATGTTTAACCCATAAGGGCACTAGCCCCCAGTAACGACCATACACAGTAGAGGAAACCAATGCAGGGCAGATGGAAGATGCAAGATGGAATGAATCCAAGTCCTCTCTCAGATTGCAGAGCATGCATTTCGGGCTTTCAAAAATTCTCATTCGGAAAGTGGTTGGCCAAACAATCATGGCCTGTCAGGAGTCTGAAAAGAGCAACTGCTTTAAACATGGTTGTTCAGGGACGTTTAAAATAAAGTTAAATCAGGTTTTAGATGAGTTGCATTCAGGGTAATTATCAGATAGAGTTCCGGAAAATGTGTCGGATCATCAGTTTCATGGGATGAAAAGAGATGTTTTTACAAAAATTTGGGTGATGGTTGTTCCTTTTTTGGCTAGAGAATCCTCCTTCTCATTACCCAGGATCCCACAACGGCCCGAGAACCACTGCAGAATTTTATCCTTGGCCTTTGAGGCAAGGTCTTCAAGACAAGAAAGAGATTCAAATTATCTAAAGCTGTAATCACTATAATTAAGTGCTGAAATAAATAACAATCAACACATGCTTAGTTAAACATATTTTTTTATTTAAAAAATTAATCACTAAGTCATTTTAATTCAACATTTCTGAATATTTACATATCAATTATACAAATGAGCAAAAACTCAGAAAAATATTAATGCACGGTAATAGACAGTGCATATTCAATGTGACAATTATATTATCTTTAGTTGTCTGATGAATGTCTGGATAATAATCAAGTTCTGTCCACATAAACAGTAAGTTACGAAATGGCTACAGTGAACAGTTCTTTTTATTAAAATGAAAATGTCATTTGCCAATGTTTTAATAAAATATGAATAAAAAGAAATCGCATGAAGCAATATCAAGGGAATGAGATATTCAATCTGTTACGCATAATTTATTTCATTGGGCAACAGTAATTTTAAAATCATAACCTTCAAAGATATCTAGTAATACGATAAATGAACATTCAAATATTATTATAATATCTGGGTAAGAGATTATTTTTAACTGAGTGGTAAATTTTTCAGAAAAAAATCCAATATCTATGAATTGAATATCTTCTACATAAAGTCCTATTTTTAATTCTGATTCAGGTTATAATTCAATTATTTTAGTTACATATTAATAAACATTTACGACATACAATCAAAAATAAATTGGCACTAACATAAAAAAAAAAAAAGTTTTTAATGAAACTTTTTATCTTTCCTCACAAATTTATATATATTTACATATATACAAAGTTATAAAAAATTAATTAAATATAAAGATATACAAACAAATAAACGAACAAAAAAAAGTCCCCACATGGAAAAAAAGTGTAGCAAAAAGACTTCTAGAAAAACCAGCTGTAACTGTTTTGTCGCAAAGCAAAATGATAGCTAAAAAAAAAAAAATCTCAGAAAAGTTTAGAGTCGAACAAAAACAACTACCGCACAAAAGTGAAGATAGATACGAAAATTCCATTTTAGGGAACACAGCAGCGAAAGCGAAATCGATCAAAGCACCTCAAGACAGCTGAAGTTGATAACGAAAGAACATCTCTCAGCGTTTTCAAAAAAAGATTTAAAATAAAGTAAAAAAAAAAAAAAAAAAAAAAAAAATCCCCAAAATCTAGATTTCTTTCCTCCGAACATCGATTCTCCCCCCAAAGAAACAGTCAACTTTGTACAAGAAACAACCAACCAGCAGCAGCATAGCAGACACCTGCAGCAACAAGAATCCTCGTCTACCATTCTTTTTTTTTTCTTTTCTAAAATTAAATATTTACGCATTTCCTGATCGATTGTCGAATGAGGTCTTTTCTTGATCATCAGACTTTAAAAAAATAAATAAGACGGAATAAAAAAAAAGAAAAAAAGAAGAAGAAGCAAAAGAAAAAAAAGAAGTAATCACATCCTTCAACAACCACGAACCAGAAGATTCACGTTCGGTGGAAAGAGAACAAAAAAGAAGTCTGTGTCTCTCACCAGAGAGATTTCTTCCCACTCAAATCCCAGTACAGAATTAAGCTCTCACCTAATGTAACACGGAATTGAGTATTTTTCCCAAATACATGGGGCGGAGTCCGTCTCAAATAGGGTGGCTTCGAATTCGAAGCCAGGGTCTTGAGGAAAACGCCCTCCTTTTAATAAATGGGAAAAGGCAAGGAGCGGAGATTAGAAACGATTTCGGGAAAGACTTCTGGAGCGAAGTTTCCTGCGATATAATGCATCGCTCCATTTCTTAATATTTTCATAATTCAACGTAAAGCACATTGAGTATTCTGATTTTTAAAAAATTGAATAAAAATAACTTGTGTAAGAAATAGTATGTCCAAATCTGATTTAAAAAAAAAAAAAAAAAGGTTCGTTTTAACTTTAGCGACGAAAAAGAATAGATTCTACCACAAGTCATCTGTCACGTATTTGATATAAAGATCATATTTGCAGATTAGAATTGCGACATTTTTCGTCTCCTTTATTTAAAGAATTGAATTTTGCGAAACTTCAAAAATTGAAAATGTTTCTTTACAAAAGTTCTACTTCTGAATTTATTAATTATTAATTAATTATTCTATTCAATTCAATTATTAATTATTCTCATTTAATAAATTTCTCATATAAATAGATTTGCTTATCAACCCAGCAAAAAAATTCATTGTTCTACTTCCAAAAGTCGGTGACGGGTACAGATGTTCTACATCCTAAAGTTCTATTACTAAATTTATCAATTATTAATCTCATTTAATAAATTTCTCATATAAAAGGATTTGCTTATCAATCTGGGTAATATTCATTGATTATCAAATATTGATTGAAGAAATTTTATGAAAAATATAATTGTAAAGCAAACCCAAAAAGAAAATTGATCTAAAAGAAATTTTCATGGAAAACTGTAACTTAAAAACACTGCCGTTTAATATATATTTTAAATGTAATGTAAGGATAATAGTGAAACAGAATTGTCAAAAATAAAATTTAATTTGTACACAAAAATTTAAAAAATTATTTATTTAAAATATTTATTTTTTAATTTTATTTTAAATTAAAATCTTTTTTTATTATTTTATTTATTTATTTAATTTATAATGATTTATACTTCAAAAAGGGTATAGTAGATTAACATCAGTTTTTAATAAATATTGACGTTTCCTAAATAACTTAAAAATTAATTGCTAACATGCATATTTTTTAAACTGAATCAAATATACAAATATGAAAAAAAATCAAAAATAAAACCATTAAAATTTATTCAATTAATCATTTCTTTACTATGCATCACCGAACCTTCAAAAGTAATCAATATAAAAATCAAAACAGAATTATGAGGTGAATAATTGAATTCAAGTTGAAAAGTTTAATTTAGTTTCCTAACAATATCCTGTCTACCCAAAATAAAAAGAAGACAGCAGAAAAAAAAAAAAAGACCCTGTCAGCGTCCATTCACTTCCAAAGGATAAAGATTCACGAGGTACCATCCTTTTCATAATCGTATCCGTTGAAAGACTCGTTCCGTCACCGACTTCGATTCATTATGCATCATGAGCACACACATGAATTATGGAAGATGTCATAACCATTCTCGAAGTAGTCCAGAGACAGCGAAAACAAACGATGAAAAGCAAACTGAAGAAAGAAAGAGGTGTCTCCATATGATTATCTTTTCCCTCCTTCCTTTGCCCCCTCTTAGTTTCGTTCTTTTTTTTCCCATCACAAAAAAAAAAGAATTGGAAAGTACCTTCTATCTTGTTGTAGAAAGAACATACGAATACTAAGGAAGTGGTCTTAACGTAGCGTGGAAAACTCTCCTGTTTCCTTTCATTTCGAAATAGTTCGCAAAACTAGCGATCGATTCGGCAATACCAATAATGTTTTTTTTGTTTGGGTTTGTTCATTTTATTTACTTTACTCTTGTCAGCACAATTTTTACTGGCGACATTTGGTTTGTAAAGAAATAAAAAAATAAATAAATGGAATGTATAAAATATAAATAATTGCGTAATATACTTAGTCGATCACATCACAGGTTTAGATTATTCAAAGGATCACAAACATAAAATAATTTTTATGTTGATTCAACAATAATGAAGCCTCGTTGATTCAATGATGTACATGAATAGTCACATTTTCTGAAATTAATCCAGATGATGCAAATGTTCTCATGAATGTTAACAACCTTACAGTGCAATTTTTTTTTTTTTTTTAAATAAATAATTCTAAACTCACCATCATCGGCGCAACAGCCCCGTGGTGAGCCAAAACCATGTCTACTGGCAGATTTCGAACCAAGAGATATTTTCTTTTTTTTTACGGGTAGGATTGTATATAATCATATTAGACCAGGGGTCGGCAACCTTTTGAGTCGGAAGAGTCAAAAATTACAATTTACAAAATTTCAAAGTTTTTAAAGAGCCACAAAAGTTTTTCTTGACAACAATAAATAGTACTCATAAATAAAGTTTTTTGATAAAAAAAAATCTATTTATTCATAAGAAAAATCTATTTATTCATATATTAGTAGTGTTTTTCACAACAAATTAGATAATATATATATGGCATTATTAGATAATTACTTATTATTTAAGTAAAAATTAAAACAATTAAACATTTACTTACAACGCTAACTTGTACTTCAATAACAAACAATTGAACAAACAAATTCAATGGGAGTGATGGCTTTGCCATGGTTTTAGAAAGTTTGGATAAATTTGACTCATAACTTGTTGTTTTAAGTTTCAAACACGACTCTAAATTTTCATTTGTTAGTTGGCTTCTTACTTTACTTTTAATTATATTCATGCAAGAGAACGCTTGCTCGCACGAACATGTCGATCCGAAGATAATCAGCACTCCAAATGCCAACTTCTTCACCTCACTGTAGCAATCTGAAAGACTATTCCATGCGTCGAATATAAGTGCCTCAACTAGCGGCATTTCTTTAAAGCTGTCCACTTTTGTTGCGTTACGTACATGCATGTTTAAACGATTTTTAAATGTTTTTTTTTTAATAAAATAAATAATATTTGTGCGTATGGAACTAAAGAGCCGCAGCTTCACATCCAAAGAGCCGCATGTGGCTCGCGAGCCGTAGGTTGCCGACCCCTGTATTAGACCAACGCTTATAATCATATTAGACCGGAATCTACAATTTAAAGCAGATTCCAAATACTGCGAACATCCATGACACAGGCGGACTCAAAAACGAAATCTGTGGCACCGAGCGACTGAACGGTACTCACTCGGCCATCAGCCCCAATACTAAACTCTAGCTCCTATATAAATAATCTTATACCTGTTTCATGTTTAAAGAGTAATTATAACATTTTTATTTCTTCTTTATTTTCATAACTTATCATATATATTATTAAGATTATAATAATCGTATAATCTTAATAATCTATAATATCTTATAATAATAACTTAACACATTATCTTATATGATTTAACACCGCTTCAGATTTCACCGGATTTTTGATTTTTTAAATATATTTTTGGGCAATTTAGTTTTACTTACTTTATAAATTTTTATTAGATACATTGAAAGATCTAAGCGACATCTAATGAAAAGATGAAAAAAGATGTTTAAATACTCTCACAAAAGAATCTAATACCAAATGTATAAAAATATTCAGTAAACAAATAAATTATTAATCAAAGTTTAATGAAACACGTGCCAAATTTGGCTGTACTGCGCAGTAAACAGAAAATGAATAGTGATTTACGAGGCTTCATTATCTATTATATCACCAAACAATTGTATTTTTATTGTTCAACGAAAACATATTCTAAATCGAAGGCCTTATTTCATTTTAGTTTTATTTATTAATCAAATAATTTAAGCAATCATTTAAAAAAGTAACAAGCATTATTTTTTATTCAAATATTCCATTTAATAACTATCAATTAAATCACCTCAAATGTAAAACTAATTTATATTAACATGAATGTCAAAAATGTTTTTGAAAAGAGGAAAATTATTTATCTCGCAAGGCGCCTGGTCAGCGTCACCATCTCATATCTGGATGTTTTTTATAACCATTTCGAATTTTATGGTACTGAAGTACAGAATATATTAGCTACAAAAAGGCGATTTTGACTAAAGGATGAGCATAAACAGCCACTGTCTCCTGCGATACGGAGACAATAAAGATTTGGCTTCCTCACAAAGAAGAGAGAAAAATACTGAATATAATTTTTTTTTCGCAGCATAAAAATCACGAAGCGATCACAAATATGTTTCACGTAAAGTATAACGTTTCTCCGCCAAAAGCCCCCTAATACGTCATAAAATGGAAGCATAAACGGAACTCCCTAAAAACGGTACGTGCCTTTCGATACGAGGCAAAAATTTTGCAGCGTAAAAATGAATTTTATTGCATATTTCCGCATCAACAGAATTTTCTGTACGCAAATGCGGAATACTAAATTTTCTTCCGACATTATGACTTGAGCTTTATGGGCCGTCAAACGCTTCTAAAACCAGTTTTTGTTATATATCAGAAACTAAATAAATCGGAATGAAAGCTTTAAGACAGCGATAGGGTTCGCTTTGTAAAAAAACACAAAAAGTTTACAGCATTATCTAAAATGAAAAATGTAACTTTAACATCATTTATATACACCCCATGTAATTTAAGTTATTAAACTTTTATCTAATAAAGTAATACATTTATTGTTGTAAAAATCTTTCAGATTTTTATGAAATAAGATAATTTATATTATTTTAAAGTTTTGCACAAATGACATAATTGCGTATTAAAGGGGGAAAGGCTTAATCTTCCATACCGTGGTAATCCTCCTTTTATAGAAATAGTTTCTCAGTTCATCTGCGATGAAGATGTCTTGTCGATTTGAGTCCTGAACATATTAAAGATTTGCTATTATTCAAAGAAATCGGGCTTCTTGTAACAACATGACTTGTAATATAAGAAACAAACATGACTTTAAAAATGCAAAAGGACGCACGAACTTTACAAAGGTGGCATATGAAAGATTCAAACACAATAGAACATGCTACCTAACTGACTTATTGCATCCCTCCTCGGTAGACAAGGGAACTTACTATTCGAATCGCTTACCGGATTTTAAATTGTGCTCTCTCAGTTCGGTAACCCAGTGAGCCACATAATAAATCTAAGGCCATAGAAACTACTTCTGATAATGATTCACATATTACAAATATGATTCTAACGGCTAAAATGAGACAGAAAGGACATATTTTTTTGTTTTTTTATGCATTGGCTGACATAGATGGCAGTTTGCATTCTTGCAGCAATTTTAAAAATTTTGATTTACATAATCTGATGATGTAATTCTATCAAGTGAGATAAACCAAAATACTTCAATACAAAAAGGGAAAATCATGTATGAAACTATAAAAGCATCCAAAGATCTAAATAAAGCACTAATAAAATTTTACTATCTATTTCTAGTAACATAATCGCTCAACTTGAATGCATCCACATAGAAATAAATTCGTTTTGATATAGTGAAGTTATGATTACCAAAAATTATACTGAATTATCATGCATCAAGTTTTGATACCTGTTTGATAGTTTTAATGTCAATATTTTCAATAAACGAGTCACACAGTATCGACTCATAAAAGGTATCTCATCTCAGAGTGTGCAGTGGAAATGTAACAAAATCCCTTCATTTCGATGCAGTTACGTTCATGGTTTGTCATCCGAAATCTGGAACAATGAGCAAACGTGAGACGCCTCGAAACGGGAAAATTATTCACTTGGCGAGAAAACGCATCTCGTAGATTCCATTTCGATCCCAAGTACGCTCCTTCAATTACGAATCGCTATTGAAAAGGAGACTATTTATGCCAAGGCACGCGCTGGAACCTCTTTCCCATAGAATTCACAATGATGCTATACGTAACCAATTCAAATGGTTTCATAACATGCGCATATGAAATCAGGACATCTACGAGATAGTACTCAAAGACTGCATATGGAAACAAATCATGAATGTATTAGGTATGAACTTTTTTGTATTCTATAAAATATATAGCTATCAGTATTAAATTAAATAAGAATGTTATTTATTATTTTATTCTTAATTTTGTGCTCTGTATAATGGTATACATTGTTTTTGCAATACATGTCGAAATTTTTGGAAAATCTTAAATAACAGCATGGAATTCTCACAAAGTATAGGAACATGTTTCTGTATGAATATAAATTTGGACATTCTGCTACCCAAGGCAGCACAAAATTTCATGACGCATTTGGGAGTGATACAGCTAACATTCCCACAGTAAGATGATGGCCTGAGAAGTTAAATCAGAAATGAACCTGGAAATGAAACTATCCTTTGTAATGATGTTCTAAATCCAAAAGTTAAAGATAAGTATATATAACTGTTAAAGGACTTGCTTTGTTGATTCTTGTAGAGCAAACTATTTCGAGATATCTTGCAGAGCTTCGAAAGGTGAAAAGACTTGAAAATATGTTCCACATGAGTTGCAGGGGAATTGTATATCTTGCAGATTTGCACATCAGTGAGTATTGGCCAAAGAAAGTTTCTTTTTGAACCTGATCATTACTTGCAGACGAAGAGTGGATATTATATGATAATCGTAAAGCTCATCACAATCGCTGAATGCAGATGAAACTTTAAACGCATACAGACCAAGCTTACAACTAAAATAGAAAAATTGTTGACGTTTTGATGTAATCAAAGAGTTACGCATTACACCTTCTTAGAAATGGGTCAAACAATTAATGCACTGTATTACTGTCAAAAAAATTGATATTGCGAATCAGAAATTGTTTTCAAAAAAAATTAGCGTTGGCGAATCAAAAAAGAAGTTGTTCTTTCGTCATGAAAAGCAGCAATCGCACACGTTTCATAAGCTTCCACCCAAAACTAAACAATTGAAATTAGATGAGTTTCACTCCATCCAGCATATTCATCACACTTATCCTCTATGACTATCACTTCTTTTAAACATTTGGAACTATTTTTTAATGAATAAACGCTTTGTCAATTTGATGAAGCTGTCAAAATAGCCTTTACTGAAATTATTGAACTAACCTGCCAAAAGTGCTTTTACGAAGCTAGGAATAAAATGGAAGGCGTGAAGTGCATTGATGTAGATGGAGCATGCTTTTGATTCATGCGTTTAAGCAATTTGTGTGTGTGACCTTTAAACTGTGTACTCAAAAATTCTTTCATATGAGAACAACTCAAATAGTTCTTAAATAACTATTCGGTCGATTTATTATTATTTTTATTGGTATATTATATTATATTGGCATTATTAATTATAACAACTAAGTTGGTCATAAATAGTTGTTATACATATAACAACATATTTTAAAGTTCAAAAACTTATATACTTCAAGTTCATTTAAATTCAATATACAATTTAAATCAGGAATGGACAGATTTCAGAAAGACGCTTGACGCATCCTATCCTCATTGATTGCGGACCACACACACACACACACAAAGGACCCCTCACCTCCCAAATTTTATTTATAATATAAATATTACATTTATTATACATAATGAGAAATAATATAAATACAATAAAAAATAATTAAGAAGATTTTTTATACAATTACGATTTAAGGAAGACTATTAAGATTTTCTTTTTTTGTTACAGGATACTTTATTATTCTTTTTAAATGAATAGTAAACATAAAAATAGACACAAAAATGCATCTTCAGGTGATAGGTGCTAAAATCTAACGAAGATTTGTGAGATTTTTCAGCAAAGCATATAACGGCACTTTAATAGTTACAGAATACTTTTCAACCATTTTCCGATGACATTTATTTATAACATATGATTTAGAGAAAGTGGATACTAAAATAAGAACTTTTTAAAAATTAATATTTAAGTTTTAAAAATCTCATTAATACAAGGTAATATTTCATTACTTACTACTACTTTGATTTCATCACTAAAGTTAAGTGCCCATACCATTTTCTTGTTGAAGTGAGTGTGGGAAAAAAATTTCTAGAAAGAAGATTAATCCGAGTCTTCATCTCCAAATGGAATGCTAATGATGTACTCTCCGTCGCATTTGTTATCGATATTTTTTAGAAAGCTGTGATACATTAAAGATTCAAGAAAAGAAAATGTGCTTGAGCATTTACATGAAAATCATGGGAAATGGTGGCAAAATCGATTTCTGAAAGTGTTTCATATGAATGTCGTTAAAAAAATGTTAAGATAAATCGATCATATGTATGCATGATCATTCTTTAAGTGCCGCAGAAATAGAAACAACTGAGGGGGAAAATAACCGTACAAGCGTTTCAAAATATTTGAACTGCATTTTCAAACAGTTTTACAAAAATAAAGAGTTGAATATATATAAGCAAATATAAATGATCAATGCTATTTTCAATCAATATCTTTTCTGACTGCTTCTCTACTTTTTCTGCTACGGGATATTTTAATGTATTTAAAAATACGTGGTTTGAATTTTTTGTATTTTTTTTAATAACAGATGTTTTTTCCATGGGAAAAAAAAGTATACAGATTTTTCTTTTTTTCTTTTTTAATAATTTTATATTATTGTAACTATTAAATGGGAATACTTTTTTTTATACAATACTTCTACAAAAATAAATGAATTATTTTTATAATTTTTGAAATAATGTTTTTTCTTGCCATTGAAATTTTTGTCTTTTAGATTTAGGGAAACAAAACATAATGGAATGTAACAAATATGTGCAATTTTTGTCTCAAAAATGATAAATTATGAAAAAATTCATCGTAAATTAAAAATACCAAGAAATAAACAAATAAATAACATAAATTGTAATCCAAATTAAGTTTGTGTGTGTGTTAAATTTTGGTATATATAACTTACATTTCGTATATATAGAGAGAAAACTGCACTGCTACAATACTTTAATTATTAATTAATTCCAATGTTAACAATTGTCCACTGATTAGAAAAATACATTTACATTATTAAATCGATGGTAAATTTTATTTTTTATGTATTGATTAGAAATGAACTTTTATTAATTAATGTACCAAATTAGTATTTATACATATTTAGATTAATTTACATACTTTGAAT
>BPLR01018011.1:0-37400 GCA_021605095.1 Caerostris extrusa | reverse complement strand
TGCTGTTTGATCTGCTTTTAAGGATAAAAAATGTTGCGTATCTTTGTTTAAATTTAAACCCTTTTTTTTTTCCCTTTACAATGTAGAGGTTTTTTTTCAATTTAAAACTCCTGAATTTGCTTCTCTGATAGTTTCACACTTAAAATGAGTTTGGAATATTCTAAGAATTATGAGAACCTGAATCGAAAATAGATTTTTATGGTCATTATTCAAGAAAATTATTTTCATAAATTTTGTTCATTCTGGTTGTTTAGTTTTATATTTTTTAAAAATATTTGCAAGTAACTTCAAAATAGCTCATTATGGAGTAATTTTATTCAAATTTGAATAATCTAACAAAAAAAAAAATTACTATTTTTTAATATTTTGAAATCTATTGCTTTTTTTTGAAAAATTTCTTATGGTGATTAGTTGCTATATTATAAATCGAGAAAACAATTACTTCATGCTAAGTTGAAGTTGAATGTTTTTATATAGGGTGCACCTGAAGGAGTCCTAGAAAGGTGTACACATGTCCGAGTTGGTAGCACCAAAATACCAATGACGGCCTCTATTAAAAATAAAATATTGGAAATCACAAAACAATATGGAACTGGAAAAGATACCCTCCGTTGCTTGGCTCTAGCTACCATAGACAACCCTCCCAAGCCCTCCGATATGGATTTAGCAGACTCCAACAAGTTTGCAACTTATGAGGCGAGTTTTTAAATATCTATTTTTACCCTTTCTATTTTTTTAGCTTTATTTTAGGTTTTTAAGAAGTATAATTTGTGTAAAATTTGAATCTTATTTTTAGTTTAAATATTATTAAAAATGTAAAATGTGAATTAGAATAATAAATCTTATCAAATTTGAAATTTTTTATGTTTTCAAATTTGAATTTTTTTGTTTTTTGAATCAATTATTTGTTAACTTATTATTGTAGTGTTAAGCAGATTAATTTTTCAAATTGAAGTTTTACATACATTATTGTTTCATTGAAATGTTGAAAATGTGTAAATAGTCTAATATTCCTTAATATTCTTCTTATTAGGATTTAAAATATAAATTTCGTATTTAAAGCAAACTTTTGAAGAAAAAGTTTTAATAAGCCTTACATAATTGAGATTAGATTATTGTATATTTATTTGCATTTATTCAGTGAATATCTCTTTATTTGTTATCAACAATGAATAAACTAAACAAAAGATTGACGGTTGGTTTTTTACCTATTCAAATAACAATTTTTTTAAATGCCCGATGCTAATATTTGTTTATTATATTGTCATGTACTGCTGATTATCATTGTTGCATTTTAAAAATGCTGTAAATTTTACTACGAAGTTTCCATAAATAACAATCAGAGACTGCATAATAAGAAAATAAATTACATATTTCTAGATGGGAATGACTTTTTGGAGTTATTTGGAAGTATTTAGATCCACCCAGAAGAAGTGAAGGATGCCACTGTCGCAAAAGCTGAAGGTATTCGAGTTGCTGTGATCACAGGGAGATAAATAGTAGCAAAATTGCTGCATTCTAACAGTGTCCATAAATTTAACTATTTCATTTCTTGAGAGCAACTTTGAGTTAATAAATTGAAATATGCAATTCTAGGCCACAGCTGAAGCAATCTGTCGTCGAATCGGCGTCTTTGAAGAAGATGAAGATACTTCAGGTATGTAAGAGTTCAACTATTTGTTATTTTATTTTTAAAATTTTGTGCTTATTTTAAAATTCAATGATTGAATTTTTCATCATTCTTTTATGCTTTCAAAGAGGAATATCTAGAAAAATCAGGTAATTTAAATGCAGCTTTTTTAAAAACAAAAAATGTATATTATTCTCAGTTTACTTTAAAGTAAAAATCTTTTATTTAGTTTCTATTATACTTTTCATGGTGAGAGCCTTTTTATATGTGCATAAGCATTTAAAATTTTATCTTTTAAAAGGTTTGTCATTTTCTGGACGGGAATTCGATGAACTGACTCCATCGGAACAAAAGTTAGCAGTTTCCAGAGCAAGACTGTTTTCACGAGTTGAACCCGCACATAAGAGTAAAATTATTGAATTCTTGCAAGCAGATGGGGAAATTTCTGCCATGGTAAGTAAATTTTTAGGAACTGAGTTATTCACAATAGAAAGAATTACAAATTTAATATCTTGGAATATATGCAGAATTAAGAAATTTGTGTGGGTTTCTCTACTAAAAATATTTAAACGTAAATAATTCCGAACTTGAATTTCTAGTTTATATCTAGAAATACAATATGGAAAGTTAAATTCATTAGCAGAATTTTGGCAATTTATTTGTGATTAGAAACTATAATACATAATAGGAAATAATAGTTAAAACAGATGAAATAAAAGTCATCTCAGTCCATTTAATTTCTTTATAAAATCTCACAAAACTTATTCTTTACCCTTTGTTATTGCTTTGTTGAATATTTGTGAATTAAAATTATACATTTTTCACGCCTTACTTAAAATGTCTGAAATTTTTAAAAGATTAGAATATGTGTTCATTTAATTGATAATTTTTAAAAAATTTATTTAATACTATATAAAAAAATTACTGAGGTATCTTGCATGAATTTTGAAATTGTATATTTTTGTTTTAAATGGAATAAAAACTATAGTAATTTTAGTAAAACGAAATAGAATAATTTAAGTTATTAAGTGGCCATTTACATTAATTTGTCTTCATATCACCCCACAAGCTTATCTTCAGATATTTTGCTTAAGAAATTATAAGTTTTGTTGAATTTACAGCAATACCTCGCATCTAATTTTAGAGACCTTCCTGTTATAAATTTTTTTTTTTTTTTTTTTAAATTCTAAGTTATTATAGTTCAAGCTTATGGGGCTTCCTCGTTGTATTTGTATTGTTTAAATTTGATAAGAATGTAAGCCATTATTATATTTTTAGTAAGTTCTTGTAGTGCCTTAATGTATAGACTTTGAAGCAATGGAGGTTTGTGAACTTTAATGTTAAAATTATATAACTTTTGACATCTACTAGTTTTGGCATGTTAATCTTCAGTTAATTCTAAATAAATCTTGAGCTCATTAAAAAAGAATGAATGTAAAAAGAAAACAAAACTGATTAAGGCCAGAAAGTTAAATATCCATTAGTTTCTTGGTAACTGTATCATTAAGAACTAATGGTTGATATAATTGAGATTGATGATTGAAGGCATATATTTTATTTAGATATTTTTAGAAAAAGTCAAAAGTTTTTACTTCTGTTTCAATAGTCAATTTTGGAAATTAGAAGAAAATCAATCTGTATCACAAATGACTATAGCTTTATAAAAGTAACTAAAACTAAAAAAATAGACCACTTGGTTGGTAAAAAACATGCAGCATTTATTATCCATATTGATAAAGACTTGAATCAAAAAGTGAATTCTGGCTATTACTTTTCTAACTTATAAATACACTGTAAAAACTTAACGCTTTAGCTTGTGGAACAATAGTCAAAAATTATTACAGTGTTTGAAAGTTTAACAAAGCATATTATGGAAGTTGATCTCGGTGTTGACCATAGTTTTTATATTTGACAAACAATAAGCAATGCAATTCACCTACAAAGAAATTTATGAAGGAGTAAAAATAAAAAAGACATCAGTATTGTAATTTTTAAAGTATAAAAATTGTTTATTAAAAATATTTGAATTTAATATTTTGTCTCGTTTTCAGTAAATATAACTTTTTCTTTTCAACCCATTATAAATTTCTGGAAGCTGTTAATTATAACTGTTTGGAAAATTTATAGGAGTAGTTATTCAGATTAAGTGAGGTATCCTGTTTTTAAACTTTAAGGGGTGAAATTCTTATAATATATGCTATGTTTTATCATAATCGATGTAACTGTATTTTAATTATTTCCTTTGTTAAAACTTTCATCTGTAGACAGGGGATGGTGTAAATGATGCTCCTGCTTTGAAGAAGGCCGAAATTGGTATTGCTATGGGTTCTGGTACAGCTGTAGCCAAATCTGCCTCTGAAATGGTGTTGGCCGATGACAATTTTTCTACAATTGTGGCAGCTGTAGAAGAGGGACGTGCCATCTACAATAACATGAAACAATTTATTCGATATCTGATTTCTTCAAACATTGGAGAAGTTGTCAGGTGTGTATTTATCATAAATATTGAATCCATATACTTTTAGGTAACTTAACACAATTTATGTAGAAAATGAGTGTTGCTACATAACTGTCGTTTTAAATCTTTAGCCTTTAAAATAGAAATAATTAGGGAATAGATGGATAATAAGCTTTATTTTCAATGCTCATGATTGGTCAATTACTTAAAAATGTAGACCAAATAGATTGGAAGAATCCCTTAATCATGAAACATGTGAAAATTAAAGTTATATAAAAAAAAATGTATAAGCATAATGTATAATGTTTTTAGTAAAGCATTTGCATCAAACTTCATTGCCATAAGGAAGAAATATAGGGAACATAGATGTTAAGTTTCTTAAAAGAAAAACAATTGATGAGAATTTTAAAAAATTCTAAGCTGCAACTTCCCTTTCGAAAGCTCATAAAATTTATTAACTTTTATTTACGTATGCTTGTTAATCTAAATTTTTTTACTTAATATGTTATGTTTTATTAGTGTTTATAATGAAAATATTTATTTATGGAGATGATCAAGTAATTTTCCATCATAACGTAGAAATCTAGATTGTATATTAAGAAAATAATCTTTCAAAAATGTTTACAAAAAATTCCACTTTATATTGATTAGTTTGTTTTACAATTGTCGTAAAACAGTCAGGGAAAAGGTGTTGCATATTTTTACTCTAAATATATGTAATTTCTTTTATAATTGTCTTAAATTATGCTTGTTTTATCCATAAAGAAACTAAGTCTTTTGAAATTTGAAGTACAGATTGTAGATGAATATTGAATTCTCCTCTCCACTTAGCATTTTTCTGACTGCTGCACTGGGTCTTCCTGAGGCTCTGATTCCTGTCCAACTTCTGTGGGTGAATCTGGTGACAGACGGTCTGCCAGCAACAGCTCTGGGTTTCAATCCTCCCGATCTAGACATCATGGAAAGACCTCCTCGCAGGGCGGACGAGTCTCTCATTTCAGGGTGGTTGTTCTTCAGGTACATGGCAATTGGAGGTAAGGAATTCAGATTGATCGTGCTTATTTACACATTTCTATTCTCTATGCTTTCAAGCAATTAAATTATAGTTGCAAGAAATTTAAAAACAATTATTTATAAAATAACTTGCATAATTATAACAAATAGTGACAAACAATAAAGCATGAATTTTTAATTTTTGTAAAGACTATCAGTACAATATGCAGCTGAATGTAACAATGTGCTATGAATGCATTTCTCATCTGTTTCTGAAAAGTGAATTTTAAGATTTGCTAAAATAAAAATTAAATATTAACAATTATTATTAATCATCTTTCAGTGTATGTTGGAGCTGCTACTGTAGGAGCTGCTTGCTGGTGGTTTATGGCTGCGGTCAATGGCCCACACCTCACTTATTACCAACTTACTCACCACCTTGCCTGCCACCAGGATTCGAAGAGTTTTGTGGGCGTGGATTGTGAAGTATTCTCTGATCCTCATTCCATGACCATGGCTCTATCTGTTCTTGTCACTATAGAGATGCTCAATGCTCTTAACAGGTACATTTTCCTATCTAAACCATTTGAAGAAACTTTATGTAAAAAGTTAATTGTTCATTTATATGAAAGTTTAATCTTTTTTCACTTTTTGTAAAATATGTTTTACAAAAATTTATTTAATTATTTTCTAATTTTTATGATATAGCTAATTTTTTTTATGTGTTAATAAAATGATCAAGTTCATATAAATGAAATAATAAATTTCATTGGATGGCTTGAATCTTTTCTTTTTAATATAGTTAATTGTCATTAAAAATGATTTGATAATTTGTTAGATAAAGTAAAAAACATACTTTTGTGTCCAAATAGGGCAATGACTGTTAAAAAAATAGCTTTCTTAAACAAAATATAAGATATGTTATTTAGTTTTACTTGCAATTTATTCTTGAATATCTTGCATTCTTGGTAATATTGAAATTATTAACACTTGCACTTGAATATAATGACAATAGTCAATTTTATGAAGTTGTCTTAAAAACCCAATTGTGTAATGTATTTTACTTTGTAATTATTGGATATTTGTTTATATTCTCCAAGGTTTAATTTTTGTATATTAATCAGCTTATTTTAATGCATAAACACCAGTCCTTTTAAAAAGGATTTTGAGCTTCCACAAATTGATCACTTTGAAAAACAACTTCAGCATTTGTATACATTTTTAATATACCAATCTTTTTAAATTTAAAAATAATAATAATAAATACGCCTGTGAGTTTACTTTAGGGTACAATTCATTTAATGATTTTACGTTATATGAAAAATCAAATGATTATTGATTTCATAAATATAGGCTATATGAATAAAATAACATAATCTGGGTTGTTGTTTTTTAAATTTTTTTGTTGTAAGAAATATGAAAAATCCTTGTAAATATGAACTATATTTTTCATATTCCATATTTATTTTTATTTAATTCCATGTTTTTTAAAGATATTTAAAAAAAATTTTAATTATAACTTTAAATAAATTACCGATCCTCAAGTTTGATTATTAGTCAATTATATTAAGCTCTTGTTTCGAACGATAAAATTTTGTAATGCTAAACATATTTTCTCTAGTTTTTCACTTTTTATTAAATTTACTGAAGTAAAAAAAATATAGTTTCTTTGAAGCTCGTTAAGTAATAAAATTAATGTAGTTGGAAAAATTAAATTCTCTCTTCTCTCTAGAAATTGTTTTATAATTTAAAATGTGTCTTCTTTTTCTAGTTTGTCTGAAAATCAATCTCTTGTGAAGATGCCCCCTTGGACTAACCTGTGGCTGATATCTGCAATCACTCTGTCCATGACTCTGCATTTCATCATCTTATATGTAGACATATTATCAGTAAGTCAGTCTCTGTTGTCTATTAAAAGAACATATCAAGTAATTTAAAAAAATTTTAACATCATAGTTAAATTACAAGCCAAATTTATTTTCCCCTAATGCTTTCAGAAAAATAAATATTTTTAAATCTTTCCTGTAGCATATATAATGTTTAAAAAATGCCTTTTGTTTGTTAAACTGTAATTAAGTTGCTAATGCAAAGAATATTTCCTCTTAAATATCAGTGTTGAATATGATTCATATGCAATTTGTTTGCATATAGTTTAATTTAAAACTTGTCAAAAAATATGGTATCAAACAATTTTCTATAAATTAGTGAAAACTTTTAAGTTATTCTACAATTAAATATTTATATGAACTATAAGGAATATATATGAGTAAGATGTAAAAACTAAATTATGGGTATGATAGCTAAAAAATAAATAAAATGTCATTTTTAAGAGGTATATTACATATGCAAATTTTGTAACTTTATATACATGTTATATAAAAGAAAGTAGTTTATAGCATTGCATTCATTTTATGCTCTTTATGGTACTGTCAATGGCAAATGAAATATGAATAAAATCAGTTCTCAAAGGGTTACCTATAAAAGTAATTTCTCCTTTAGCCACATAACATTTTGGTCTTTTCTTCTAGGCTGTGTTCTCAGTTTGCCCACTATCTGTAACTGAATGGCTGGTGGTTCTGAAGATTTCATTCCCTGTCATCATCCTGGATGAAACAATGAAATTCTTCTCAAGGAAATTTCTGGAAGGCCGTAACCCCTTTACCGAACTGCACTGGATGCTTGCCCTCTGGGCCATCTACATCGGACTTATGATCTATGCCCCTATCTAAATGGACTGTGATAGAGAAACCATTGCATTCATTTCACAACACATTCAAATGGTGTCAAGTTTTAAACTCTTTTCAGCAAAAAGATCAACATACTCTTGTGGCACTCATTGGGGAAATCTCAAGCCGCCATTCTAGAGTATTGCATTATGGATATTGTAGTGCTTGAACGTTTTATCAGTGCTGTGAACTTGAGTCCTTTCTAGACTGGAAAAGTTTTATTTATTCTATATCTTTTTAACATGTATACAGGGTGTTTCATGAAAGACTTAGTTTTTTTTTTTTTTAAAGCTCATGATAGATTTTTAGAGTTTAATGTAATATCCATTACTTTTCTGTTACAAAACTAGTTAACAGTATAATCATATTAAAATTAGGTGGAAAAAAAATTACCTGTCGAGGAAATTCTTATGCTGAATAAAATTTATATCGAATACTTGTCATGAATTTGGTGTTTCTTTTGAACCAAAACATGTGTGCAGGCAAGTTTTTTTTAATGCTCTTAGAAATGGAATTTGAAGCTAGTTGTGACAGAATTCTATAACAAAAAAATAGTGTAAAAACATTTGAATATATTTTCATGAGCTTGTAAATATTTAAGTCCTTTATGAAAAACCCTATTTTTGAATTTGCCTCATAGTTAAATTTTATTTAATTTAAAAATCTATCATTTGGGTTGGACCTCGCAGAGTATTGCTTCTTAAATATTTTAAATTTAATTTATATATTTTTTTTTTCATGAACATCTGCTTTTCAGAAGTCATATGGATATCATGTAAGGCTGGTTTCTGAAATTCTAAGTGTATTTATGCATAAAAATTATTTTCTTAGAAACAGAGTTAATTTTTTGATTTAGTGAGATTTGTACAAAAAAGTGTTATTGGAATAATACATTCCATAAAATATAAATGTTAAAATATGAAATGCATTTATGATATTTTTCAGCACTGCCTTTATAAAAGCTGCATTTTTCATCTGTTCTTTCCAAAAAAAAAAAAAAAAAAAAATCTATAAAAATTAATATTCATAATTAATCTTTGCATTTATCTGTCTTTCCACTAATCTTCATTAATCAATTATATTTTTCATGCCAAAGATTTTAATAAGAAAAATTTATTTTAAATTGATTTCTTTCCTGATCCAAAAATGAATCAAACTGAAACAGTAATGGACTTTTTTTTTTAAACCACTTGCAGGGTTTTGTGTAAAAAGAAAAAAAATATTGCATTTCATATTTATAAATCATTGAAGCATAATCTTTATTAACAAGTACTTTTCTCAATAATTTTCTGTATATCAATATGGGTAGCTTTGTTTCCAATAAAGGTTGTAATAGTTTAGCAAGTTTTATACCTAATGTTATAAGTAAGTCAGAGATATATATAAAATCATATCTGTGTAAAATGAAATATCAATTTAAATCTATATATATACATATTTTTACTCTCAAACTACTTAATGCTTTTTATTTATGCATTTATGTTTATTTCTTTGAGGGGGAAAATTTATTTAAAATTATATTTTATTTAGTTTGAAATTCTTTCACCCTAGGTACAATGCCTTTTGCAGCACAAGTTGTCATTTTAAGTGTTTTGTTGTAGTAATTAATGCATTAGATTATATTTACCTGCAATCAAAATTGAGATCCTGTCGCCTGTACAAAATAAAACTTTTTTTATACATAATCTTATAGGCAGCGTAAAAGTACCATGGTGTTTAGACAACAAATGCAAAACATCGATATCTACCTGTAAATATCCTCTCCAGAGACGATATTTAGCCTGTTTCCTTGTCAGCATCCATTCTACTATTTACTGCCATTCTACTTCATGTCTATTATGTAGAGCAGATATTTATCAGTACAGCCCCTTATGCATTTGTTCGTAATGTACAGATAAAAATCACGTATGTTATAAGGAAGCCTTTCGTGGTTTTCCTATTCAGAAGTCAGGTTTTTATAATGAGTATTAATAAATATTTGTTGGCTGAATATTATGTGTGTTTTTTTTTTCATTTCAAAGTATAACACCAGAAATACATTAAACATGCTTTGGTTAAGTTTGGAAATTTTTATTGAATAATTTAACTTTATTAGCAAATTATTCAGATGAAGTTTTCTGCAAGACATTACCTCATCCATTTGATATTTATTAGCAATTCGCATTATTTCGTCGTGGGAAAATGTCATTAAAAACTCTATCTAAAGGTGATAGTAGCTCTTCCACAGTGATAGCCACGTGCCTGATTACATAATTCATTATGCACTTTGCTGTGTGTACATATTCAGTAATCTAATGACTATGACCGTAACAGAAATTGTGTACAGCAAGCAATCTGACATTTATTGGGGTCTTTAAGTTTCCAAGGAGGATTTACATTTATGGCTGTGTATATTCCATACAATAAAAAAAAAAGCCCCCTAATCCAGCAGTTTTCTCTCTGGTTAATATTTAAATGTAGTAAATAAAATGATTAATTCTTTAAGTGTGAATTATCATGCTGAACTTTTTCCAAGTTATAACAATGCTCTTAAAATGTTTAAATTCAGTTTTTATTTTATATACGAGGCAAAGCCAGACAATGAAAACTGCGACTTTCAGTTAAAAATGGTTTTATTTTTTTCTACATAATCGCACTTAGCCCAACATCGGTATTCCTTCCCGGGAGTGAGAATCTGAAGATTGTGAAAATATTCATCTGCGGCCCTCTCAACTTCTTCATTGGATGCGAAGCGCTTCCCTGAAACAAATTACTTCAGACTTTCACTTGTTCTCAAACTCGAAGGTGCCAAATGAGGAGAATAGGGGGATGGCCGAGCAAATCGTATCCCAAATCCCCCCAGTTTTCCCATCGCCAACGCACCCTTGTGCATAGGTGCGTTGTCCTGGTGAAAGATGACTTTTTCTTCAATCCAAGCCTCTTCTCTCGAATATTGGCATCCAGCTGATTAAGAAGGTTGGAGTAATATTCGCCTGTAAATTGTTTTGCCTTTTGCAAGGTAATCCATTAACAGGATCCCTATCGCATCCCAAAACACGCTGGCCATGATCTTTCCAGCAGATGCGATCGACTTCACTTTCTTTAGCGCTGAACCACCGGCTTCCACCGCTGTTATGTTTCTGGCGTGTAGTGGTGGACCCATGTCTCATCCATAGTGACAAATTGCTGCACAAAATCGGTCGGATCCCTATTGAATTGTATGAAAGATTGCTACCAAAATCGTTTTGGTATCCATCTTGCATATCCTTAATTCTTCGTGCATGATGTTTCGTCCGATATCCCCACAGCCATCTCACTCGCCTAACACGATATCATGCACTTTTTCGGTTTTTGGCCGTCCTTCATCTTCGAGGGATGCGCGACCACGTTTAAATTCAGCTGCCCACTTTTTAACTGTTTACGGGGGGATTCTGCTCCTTCCATGTCAACTTCGGATGAATTTCCTTAGGGGTCAATCCATTCAAAACGAAGAATTTTGACTGCACGATATTCAAGTTTATCCATTTTAACGAAAACACGCAAGATGTCTAATGCAAAAATTCGTGTAAACAAATTGATATTTGTTATACGAACTAATGACACGCTTCACCCATACAGGAAACACAAATTTTTGCAGTGCCATCTGTGTCAGGCCCAGAACTTTTCACCTTACCCTTGATTAAATTAGAAGAAACACTTTGTGATTTTTAACATTTTTATTTCATTTGCAACATAAAAATAAGTTATCTTCAATAAATATAATATTTACAATTTTGGCATTCAAAATTTTCCACTTCTTTTCCTGGCAGTGTATTTTGTATCAGGACGTACATCCATGCTAAAAAAGATTATCAACATTTAAACAAAAAAGCAAATAAAATCACGATGCGCAATCTAATTATATATCAATTATGGCAAATGTTCTAACCAATACTTTTTTTCAAAAATATTCCATGGAATTGCATAAATAAAATGTCTTTGCAACAAGGAAAAAAAGTTTTATGTATGGTCATTGCCAATTTAAAAACCATACTTATTCAAGTATAAAAATTTGTGCTGAATTATATATGGCAATAAATATGAATCACAGTATAGATAATGTTTTGCTTGATTATTACATGTAGTATTTGTGTTGCTAACCTAATTTTGAATTCAAAAGAACTTGGTATATGCAGTATGCTACGTAATATTTTTAAATAATTTAATAAAAAGTCGAACCAGGTTTTTAAAGAATGATAAAAGTGGAAAAAGATCCTCCTTTTAGAAAATACAACCTATGTAATCAGATAAATGATAATAGCAGTTGATTGATTAATATTACTACCTCCCATAGCATGATGATCAATGCTAGATGGAAATCAAGAATACATCGGTTCAGATAATTTCGAAAAAGCAGGTCACAAAACTTGTGGTACGTTAAAAAATGAAAATATATAATTTGCAATGTTGGCAGAACAGTAGATTGAAAATATTCTCTTCAGCCTGGCTTCTATTCCTGGTGTATGTCTGCAGAATTTTCATTACTAAACCACTTATTACTTTTTATTGCAAAGATGTTGAGCATCTGAAATTCATGAATGAATATAGGGCAATTTAATCGCATATGATCCAAACATTTTGACAATTTGCTGAACAACGAAGCCAAGCACTATGGAATAATTAGCAATGGGATATCAACCGACAGTTGAAAAAAATTACTGACCATGGCTCCTCAAACATACTAATCTCGAAATTAAAAGTTACTATCAGAATAGGTAACATGAGTTTTTTTTATATGTAATATGATGATGTACTCTAATTATAATGGCATCAGCCTGCTTTGTACATCATATAAAATTCTTGTTTATTTTATTTCAAAAACATCCTTTGTTAATCCCAAAATTGACAATTGTCAATGTGGATTCCGAGTAGGAAAATTATTCAAAGATCAATTCTTTCACGTAGAAAATTCCAGCAAAAGCCAACTGAGTTTGGATCGACACTCCTCCGTTTTAGTTAATCGTGTTGTAACTAAAACTTAACTACTCTAAACGTTGTTTTCGATTAAGAAAGTTGTAATGCCTTATGTAAGAAGGAGAAATGCTTGCCAGCACGTGTCTTTGATCGAAGAAGGATTGTAGCCTACCAGGATTGAAGAATTATCGTACCGCAATATTGCTGCTCGCGTCCGGTCGAGATCCCACGATTGTCAGACAGAATATAGCATCGTTGGGTTCAGAACAAATTTTGTAGTATCTCGGCAGTTCCCCGTCACGCACAAACAAGTAGACAGGTATCTTATCCGCATGGCCATAAGTAATCGTACAGTCATGTCGCGAAATGGAGTCGTTTGCAAGACAGTGAGTATCTGTTCGAAAACTTCAACGAAGTTTGCAGCAGCATGGCGACTATGGCTTCGGCTACTCTTGACACTGTGTCAAAGTAGATTGATTAATATTGAAGTGTTAAGGTCCGTGGCTCTGCCCTATCATCGAAGCTCTCTTAAGGTTATGTTTAAACAGTACAATGTACGACCACATGTTGCCCTTAACGTCCTGACCTATTTTGATATAGAACATGTTTGACTGTTGCTTTGGCCAGCACATTCTCCTGATCTGTCACCAATTGAAAAAGTGTGGCCAATGATTACTGAGCGATTGGTACGCCACCACTCACCATCCACTATAGTCAATGAAATCTGACATAGAGTTGAAGCTGCATGGACTGTAGTCCCCGTACATTCCATAAATCTGTTTGACTATTCCTAGGCAGATAAATGCTGTTATTAATACAAGAAGTGACAGTTCTGGTATTGATTTTTCAGGATCTATAAATCCAAATTTGCTGTAAATTTAATCAATTATTCCTTTCATTATAAGTATGTGTCCAATAAATATTCTGTTATTTGTATTCCTTCCTGGTGTAGTAATTTTAACAGCCATTAGTGTATTATTGCATTTTGAACAGCAAAGAGGCAGTTCTCCGTAAATGAGATGTCTATAGATATATTAAACAGGTCCGATTAGAAGTCTTGCCAATTTCACATTTAAAAATCTGTTAAGATTTGAATGAGGAAAGTTTGTGATAATCAATTTTATAAAATAAAGTTTATTATTCATTTTCCGGTCCCAGATTTCTGATTGCAGTCTTCATATATTTATTTGCGTCATCAAACGGTAGTTCAAAATTAACTTGAGCAGAAGAATTTTTTGCTGCTTCATCTGCTTTTTTATTATCGACGATACTCATATGTCCTGGGATCCAGCAGAACTTTTTATATCATAATCGTTGCTTAGTAATTTAAAGTATGTTTTAATAATCTCCAATATTATTGGGTGGCTTTTCTATTAAAATTTTGCATTAATACAATATAAAAAAAGAGGAATCCGTTTCATTTAGAATTAAAGGATGGCATAACTATGCTCTAGAAACAGAACAATGTTTGTGGGGTTTTCAGACAAAAATTTGTCCTAAGAACAGCCGCAATTACTACATGTGCCCTACTCTTTGAGACATTTGTAAATATAGTCAAAAAAGTATGACTCATACTTTTGTCTATGTTGTAAAATGAAAATCTAAGTATAATGTTGATTGTAGAAGATTTATCCTATTCAATAAAATCTTTTAAAATATGATTTTTTGCTTCTTCTCATGGAGAAATGCAGTCTAATGAATGCATGAAACCAGTAAGTTATTTACATTACAGATAAAAAAAGAATTTGGATTGCACAAAAATAACTTACCTTTTTTGCGTAGTTTTTCCTTTTTCGCTAATACCCAGTCTCTTCTTTTGACCGATACTCCACGTTGAATTTTACCTCTAATTCTGAAATATAAACAATAAAAGTTATTGATAATCAATGTTTCAATATACAAGTTACTTATTTAAACAACTCTGAAGAATAAGTTAAAATATAAATGGACATTATCTTTTGAGTTTATTTCAGGTCAATAATAATGCGAATGAAAACAACTCTGAAAATTTAAGTTAAAGCACATTTAATTTGGTTGAATGACCATTAAGAAAAAGATTCAAAAAGATGTTTGTTATCACATAATAGATGATTTAGATGTCCAATCTTTTAAAAATACCATTATGAATGTGATTACAGTGCTAGCTAAAATTTCAGCATTATTTTGATAAGCATCTTTTATTATTTTTAACAATAAAAAATTAAAGGCATACTTCAATTTGATATAATAGTGATAAATTTAATAAAAATAAATTTCCAAGAATTTTTTAAGTACCTCTATAAGTGATGTTCTATCACCATAAGTCATTTATCATATCCATTCAAAATTTATATTCAGTTTATAAAGAGAGTTATTTTTAGTGTTCATTGAAATATTTTTCTGGCGTTTAAAAAATAATTTTATTTACTTTAGTATTTTATTCTTAAAATACTAAAGTAAATAAAATATGAAACTAACATATTAATGAGCAAATTAAATCAAAAATCTTGATGCAAAATATTCAAATTAAAACATGAGTGAAACGAGAAAGCATATTTTAAAATATATATTGAATGGAAACATTACCAATTAACATATATTTTTATATAATGAAACAGAGAAGAATAAAAGCTTAAACTATCATACCGAGACTTTACATATTTGGCTTGTTCAGTAGACTCTTCTTCCGTGCCTAAGGCAGCAGGCAGTTTTTGTGCACCACCAGTCAGAAGTACTAGGAAATATCTATCACAAAAAAAAAAAGTGCACAATAAAGAAACTACAAATTATTTTAATTCATAAGTATTACTAAAAACAAATCCCGGCTTTGCCATGGGTGTTTGAAGAGGTTCGGAATCCACTTTAAGCTGTAGGTCCCGGTCCTAATAGGATCGTAGAGCTGCGGGGGCATTGTTACTCTGCGTCCGTGGCTTACCATCAAGTTACACGCGCCCCCTGGGTAATGCAAAGTGAGTAACATAGGTGCAGCCGTTATGGCGAAAGATCACGGTCTATTTGCCAGCTGCATTAGAAGGAAAAAAAAAAAAAAAAAAAAACAAAGTTATTAAAATATTTAGTTAACGAATGTTTTTAAAATGTGATATTTAAATTTTAGCATATTAATCCATGGAACTAATGTACATTAAAAACACATCTAAAGATTTACTTTTTAGCTTTGGTACTGTTTGGATAATCAACAACTAATCCACCTCCGAATCCAGCTTTCATTGCTTGTGTTGTAACTAGCTCAATCTGAAAGCATAATGAAAAACAAAATATAGAGAAGAGCTACTTAGGCTTAAAAAACAATTTAACAGTTAAGCAAAAAAAAAAAAAAAAAAAAAAAATCTTTATAACCTTTAATTTTTTGTGAATGCTGAACATTTAATAAGTATTATGTAAACAGTGTATTAATTTTTAAATAAAGAATTTTACATGAATTTTTTTGGAACAGTAAACCAAAAAGTATTTGAAAGATTTACTTCAATCACAAATTTCACAATAAAAAAAGTGAGTAAAATAATATTACTAAAATAACACTCTATTGAAAAAAAAAAATAGCTTGGATATAAATTCGCATGCAATGATATAAACTATGCAGATTTTTTTTTTTTTTTTTTTAATAAAGAATATTAAGAATTAAAGAAACTATATTTGATGGTTTGTGTTGAAAAAGAATTAGTAAATGGAGAATGTCTAATCAATTGGAATGGGGAAAAAATAAGCTTACTGAGAAGATCTTAATCGATACTAGGGAGAAAATCCAAGAATTGACATAAAAACTTTTTACAGATCCATCCATCCTCTGTGATTCACAAAATGTGCACAGCAAAGTATTACACAAAATTTCATAATTCTGTTTCCATTTTCAGTTTAATGTGATAGCATATGACATCCCATTAATGGAGAATTTTAATGAATTATCTTGCAATATTATATTGAAAATAAAATTCAGTAGATTAAAATTTATGGAATAGCAAAGAGCAGTAAAGGATTAAATTTCTCTGAAATATCAATATTTTAAAATTATTTGGTCAAATTTTATTTGGGCAGAGCAAAATCGTAGTCTTTGGTAAATAAAATCTAAGAACTGCAAAAGAAAACAATGTGGAGAAGGAAAAGAAATGACTGTATCAATTCTGAGAAAATATGTTGTGATCTACAGGCTCAACCAACCTCCGAACTATAATTAGTAAAATATATACATTTTGTGTGTGTGATTAAATAAACCTTAGAAAAACCCTGGATTCACCAAAGATAGAAAAAATCAAAAACAGTTGAAAATTCCTTTAACTAATTTCTAGTCTGATTTGCAACAAACTTATAAACCATAAATATAAACCATACTACAGTAATAGGGGAAAAATCAATAAAATGGGTTAAAATTGGTTTGCATGACTTAAGTAAACATCATCAACATAGAATCGATAATATTTACAAATATTATTACTGTTAACATTTATAATTTTTTAAAATCTCAGAATCTCAGATAGATATATAATATAAACACAACTCATTAAAAAATAATTTTTGAAATTATTTCAAAATAATTTCCTTAGAAACAGTCAATTTTTTAAAAAAAATATTGTTTCATAAACATTAAACAGAAATACTATTAAAGAATTTATGACAATCATACTTGTGCAGAATTTTCGGGATAAAACTGGAAAACAGCACGGCTTCCTCTGCTCTGCAAGAGATAGGTTGCAGTTCAAGATTAAAATATCTTAATATTTTATAAATTAATGAAAAAGTCATAAAAATTACTATTTATCAATTTAATCATTTTTTATTGTAATAGTATTAATTTATAATATAAAACATACAAACTATCTTTAATTAATTTTTATAGACATTATTTAAAACACTGTGATGTTTTTATTTATTTTTATTAACTATATATTTCATATTTATAAAGTGCTTCATGGTAATGCACAACAACTATATAATTCTAGCATTCTTACAAGAATAATGTATAAAAACAAAATTTTAAGGTTTTCATTTATAATTTTAAACAGAAAATACTATACAACAAATAAAAGTAACAACTTGTTAGAAATATCCTTAATTTATACAATCTCTTATTATTAAATTCCATTTAAAGATTTTGAATTATCACTATTAAAAAATAAATGATATTACAAGATAAAGTCATTGGTGACATTGCAGTTTTTCATTTTGTCCTGACAGAAGCAATATAAAAAAGAGATTAATTTAAATATTTAATGACTGAAAATTCATTTTTTTCCTGTGAGGGTATTACTATTATTTCCTTTTTGCCTTTTGTTATTATTAACATATTAAAAACTTTAATAAGTTAACTTAACTTTGTTTGCATTAAACTTATTAAAAATAAGAATTAGAATATTCTATCAATGTATGCATTAAGTTTTTTAAAAATAAAAGGATGCAGAGAATTTTTCTGTAATATTAAAAATTGCACATTTTAATATAGATAAACATTATTTGTAAATTTCTATTCTTCTACATTTTTACTTTAAATATAGTTTAAAACAGAATTTAAATACATTTTTAAGAAGAGAGAAGCAAATTAAAATGCTTTAATTTTTTGGCTTATTTATTTCAGTACAAAATGATTCTATGATTAATTTATATGCCATGAAAATCTATTCCTCATATTTGAACTGCTATTTTTAAGGAATTAAATATAATTTGATTCTCTCTAACAAGTAATGAATTCATCCATTTCCATCTTTACACTGCATGTTTACTTTTCTACACAATCAGTGGTCAAACTATAATCCCAGATAATTTAAGAAAATGGAAAATACAAAGATGTCAGTTTTTAAATAAATTTAAAAATAGACATGCAATAATATACTTAATATTATTTCATAAATTTCATAAGAACTTAGAATAAAAGTAATATAAATAGAGACAAAAAAATTATTTTATCAATTTAGTGTTTTTGAAATAATAAATAAATCATTTGAAAAATAAATTTATAAAATATTTCAAAACATTTTAAATCTTTTATATAAGTAAAAATGATATGGAAATGGAAATATATGCATATGCTGTATTTCAGTATGTTGTTATGCATATATGTAAATATATGCACAATAACATACTGAAATACAGAATATTTATACTTTTATTGCTATATAAAAATGTATTTATTTATCTATATAGCAATAAAAGTATAAATACTACATTTTCAGTATGTTTCACATGTATATTATTTACAAATATGAATTACTCATCAAATTCAAATCACAACAATGATATTAAGTTTAAAAATTCTGTCAATAAAATGGAAAAGAGGAAACACATACCAAACATGACAATAATGAAGAGAAAAACCTATACAATCTCTTAGCTGGTACATGAGATTTTTTGTCAGCATTACAAAGCCATTGAAGAGCTGAAATACTAGAAATAAAATTGTAAAATTAATGGAAAATTATATAGTTTAATATATATACTGGATTTTATTATATAATAACATCTTATGTATTCAAATAAATTAATAAAAATTTATAAATACAGACAGCGCTATAAGCTGTATTGCAAATTTATTAATAAATATGCACAACATTATGAAAACTATTTACTTCATAATTGGATGAATGAAGAAATAAAATTATAACCTCAAAAGGAATAATCTTACTACAGAATAAAATTACATAAAAAGCAATACCTGCCTGTCTTCTGATTAAAATATATATTAAATTGTTTTTTAGTATATACTATAATGAATCATTTTAATTTTAACATGTTTTGATTTAACATACATTATTTATTTTTATATAGATTATAGTAAATAAAAAATGTATTTTGAAAAAATAAGCTTCCAATAAAAGTTCTATTGGCTTGAATTAACAAAGGAAACAGCAATCCCAATTTTTTTTAACTATTTTTTCTCTTTTTCTAAATTCAAATCCTTCTTTACATTAATATTTCTTTTTCCCTTATATAAACAAATTAATCTAATTAAATTTAATCAATAAAGTTAAAAATTAAACCAATATAACAATCTTTATAGAACATTAAAATATTCTAATTAACTTACCTAATAGCACCATCAAAAGTTCCTGCTCTAAAGCAAACACCTTGACCCATATCACCAAGTACCATGTCCCCAGCTACTTCTCTTTCTCGAGCAATATCTATAAAAAAATACGAACAGAACTTTTAATACAACAACATTGCAATAAATTTTTAAGCCAGGCAATAATAATTTTTTCTGATTTTTAAAAATAAAGCATTTATATACAAAAAGAAAAATCTTTTCTTTTGAACTATCAGTCAACTTTTGGAATATTCTTATTTACAGAAAAACAAACTGTCACATTCTGTATGGAATCTGTATGTCACAATATACAGAGTGAGTCAAAAGTCTACGACATATTTCAAAGAATAATATAAAATCAATTACCCGGGTCACGAGATTGTAGTTAACATTAAACTCCTTAATATGGTAGCAAAATGAAACATTTGGCATAAATGAAAGAATATGCCATATTTATTACACAAAATAATTAAAATTATAAGCCTAAATTCACTTCAATTAAATGTGGTTGAGTATGAAAGTTTGATTTTTTTTTTTGAAGTTAACATATGCTAACATATGAAAATTGTAAAATATTTTTAATCAACTTTTGTTTATACTATAGCTTGGTATACAGTTTTTTTACTGCTCTTTACATTTTAGCACTTGTGGCAGAAATTTTTACTTAAATTTTAGTAAAAATGGCATTTCAAATGTCAATTAGCTTACTTTAAATTAAAATTTGGAATATTTCATGGACAAAATCGATTCTGTAATATAACATTTAAAAAAAATATGAAAAAATTCGTAAAAATAAATAATATCCCACCAAGCATGGCTTTACTGATGTCCACTCCAATCCATTCATGACCTTTTTCTTCCAGAGCTTCGCCACTTAACCCAGAACCACACCTGGAAGAAAAAAAGTATACATCATATAGAATAAATATTTATATATAATACAAAAATATACTAAAGAAAAGAATTTTAAGATCAAATATAATTAAAATTACATAAAAAAAGTACCTTTCCAACCTTCTTGATATGGGCCAATACTAAATAACACTAAATAGAATTTCAATGTCGTATTTCAAACTATATATTTATTTTTACGATCAATTTAATATACCATTTAAAATGAAAAGGTGTAATTTTCATCTTTTCAAATTTCAATATTTTGAAGATACAAAAATTAAAACATCTTTAAAGAAAACATGTAATATGCAGTCATTTTGAGAGAAGGTAAATATTAAATTCATATTCTCAACTGTAGTTCTAATTACTGTCAAGTACTGCAGCAATTTTTAATTATTGAAGTTTTCATTAAAATAATGCTATTAATATATATACCATAAATTATTTGTTATAATTAGATTTAAAATGAAAAAGCTTTTTTTTTTTTTTTTAAATACAACATTTTGAAATAAAAACATAAACATTGTAAGAGCAAAAAAGGGGGTCAAAATTTGCAATGAAAACCTTATACTAAACTTATCTATTAAATTAAATAATTTATAAAATAAAAACATTATAAGTTAACAGCTGTTTTTGACAGCAAAAAAGAAAATGAAGGTGGTAATGCATTTATTGGCACATATTATTAAATAAAATTGATTTTTTTTTTTTTTTTTTTTTTTTTGCAATAACTACAGAGAATCTACAGTAATTGGTTGCATTTAACAAATTTTGTGATTATAATGCTGATACTTTTTCCATAACATCCTTTTAAAAAAATGTAATTTAAGGGATTTTAAAAGTCTAAAATATTTTTATTTTCAATTTTTTTTCATATTTTTTTGGTTATCATAATATTAAATAATTTTTAAAAATCAATACAGTTAAATAATAATAACCATCAATAAAAAAATAATTATGTGCTTACCCTATATCTAATATTAAACATTTTTGATCTTCTGGCAAGGCAAGGAGCTCAATTGCTCTATCAGCCATTTGAACCTGGATTTCAATCATACGTGTGCTGAAGTTTAGAAAATAAAACATGTTTTAGATATAAGGGTTTAATTTATAATTTGTTTGGCAAAAGTTTTATTACATGAATAAAAATTTCGTTTTATAAACTTGCACAGTTAAAAATTCATATAACTTTAAAATATAACAAAAAGCATTTGATGGAAAAAGCAATAAAGTGAAAAATATTTGATTGAGTAGCATTTCCTAAACATATTTAAAGACATTTTTTTTTTTTTTTAATTCTTGTAATATTTAGTGAGACTCAGTGCCACAGGTTTCAGTCTCAGCGGTGCCATGTATATTTGTAGTGGTTCAGAATCCTCTTTAAACCACAGGTCCCGGTCTAATATAACTGTAGGCCATTGGCCATAGGGCTGACAACACTACCCCTTAAAAGAAAATATCTCCTGTCTTGAAATCTGCCAATAAGCAGACAGCCTTGGCTCACTATAAGCTGTTATACCATTAATGCTGATGATGTAATATTTAGTAATTACAAAATACAAAATAATTATTTTATAAATTTACTTATATTTATTTATAATGCTACATAAACTTATAAGACAAATTAAACTTCCAAATATTCAAAATTCTTTTCAAAAATAAAGCTTGATTTTATATAAAAAAAACTACACAAAACTTTTAAGTTTCCGAACATCCTTAATATATTTTTTTTTTAAATATAAATATAAATAATTACATAAGTCTATCACAGACTATGAATATGCCGGAGAAATAAATATTCAAGATATTATGTTTCAATAATTATCATCTTAATGAATAATGAACATAAATTTACATTTTTTTTTTTTTTTTTTTAATTCTAAATTTTGTATGCAGTAAATATTGTATCAGACATTTTTACTTACTTTGAGGTATATTTCTTAGCCTCTTCTTCATTGTAGAACTTAAAAAGAAAAAAAGCTTTAATTATTATTATAAATAATAATTTAATGAATAAAACAATCATTATTAATAAGAAGATATTGCTGTAGAACAAAAACAGAATTCCATTAAGAATAAAGAATATCATTGGCAAAGCATTAAAATAATTATATATTTGGTAAAATACCTTAACTATTTATGAAAGAAATTGAAAAAAAGAGTGAAGTGTGTATATATATATACACTTCATTCATTTATATACTTAATTCTTTTATATATATATATATATATTATTCTTAATGATATTCTGTTTTTGTTATACAGCAATATGGTTTTATTAATAATGATAAATATATCAAAAACAACTGAATGAGTAGGTCAAACTTTTGTAATTGTTTTTTTTATAACCTTATGGGTATCATTAACAAGATGGCACTTTGCACTAAAAATTAACATCTTATGAACCCTAATATAATGCACCACAATGTTAAACAGGATTCAAAAAAATCTTTGGCATGCTTGAACATATTTTGCTTGGGGCCTTGCTTCTGCAATATTATATTATTCAGCATACAACTGAAGTATGGATTCTGATTACCTTGTTGTTTCTTAATCCATTATTTTATAAACTTAAACTTAAATTAAATCTTAAGAATTAAAAACAATATTATTGAATATATAATGACTTGTAGAGAATGTGATACTATAAACAGGTGTAATATCAAAATGGTGATATGCACAACATATAACACACAAGATAATTAATTATCACAATGAATTATGATCAGACAATTGATCTCCAAGAATCAAAATTGATCTCAACTGTATTTCTCTAACTTCAGCCAATGTTACCACAGCTGATTTTAAAATTTCAAGGCATCTTATTTGTAATGCTTTTATTTACAGTATTTTAAAATAAAGGAATACACATAAAAGAACACTTTTATTACATCTCTGTTGGTTCCATTAAAAAAAAGTAGATTTCAGAGGGTTCAGAATATTTTTATTTCTTTCTTTATTTTTTTAAAGTGACAAATTAATTTGGGAACTATTGATTTAATGCAAATTTTGTGAACTGACAGAAACTGTTGTGTGTGCAGTGCAGATGATTATATGAACACAAAAATACAAGAAGAAAAAACTAGATTTCACTCTGAAATACTGTCAGTGAAATCAAAAATCATTTAAGATATATAATAAAAAATAAAAAAACACAGGAGGAACTCCAACCTTAACCCCATTCTTTACAAGGTATATATATTTAATGCATAAAAACATTCTGAAAAAAAAAAAAAAAAACATTCCTGAAAGAACATTTTTTGTTTAATAAAATAATTGTGAATGTTAACTTAGAATTTGAAAAATAAAAAATTATAATAAATAAATCTCCATAGGACATGCATAAATATAATTTAGAATAGAGGTTAATATTATGATTGTAGATATTACAATAAAACATATACAGCATTTTTTTCCCTCTAAATATATCTACTATAATAATCAGCACAAAAAAGTGCATGAAATATAGAAGTCCCATAACAGTAAATATCTGGGGGTTTTTTATTGCATCTAATCTATTCATTTGGTTACACTTTTAATTTAACGAATAATTTTTGTAACAATTTTAAAAACTATTTTGTGTGTGTGTATACTATCAGTTATTTACATTTCATAAACAACTCGAGTATGCACAACAATATTAGAAAAGATAATAATAATTGAATTGTGTGATCTTTAAAAATTCCAATAAAATTCAATTTTTCTAATTTATTCCTCAAAACAGTCTAAGCTATCTCATTAAATCTAAAAATAACTTACAATTTCCGGCGGAGCAATATGCTCTGGTCTGTGAGACGACATTTTACAGTTGTATCGCAAAATATACTATGCTTAATTTTTTCATATAATGAATTATACACAATTCTTTCTTTTTTTTTCCTTGTATCGTAAAACGATCAACCACGTTTCTTATGTTTTCAAAATATAAATGGCATCATTGCCAGGCATTAGATTCAAATAAAGCTAATATCAAATATATTTAAATATGAAATAAAAAGACATTTTTGAAAAATGAAATTCGACAAAATGAATTATACAGATACATTTATAAATTGTTCGTTTTTCTAATAAATATATTACTAAATATTCCACTAGTATAATTTAGTCAATTTTTGTCACATAAATAATTTCAGTACTTTATTTTTAAGATGTTAACTGAAAATGAAGAATGAGAAGAAATTTCACTGGAACCGGCGCTACTGCTTTTAACCTATGATATTACGTAAACAAATAATCAGCTGTAAGTATGCTCAGTTTTAGTTCAGGTTGTCAAAAATATTCTTATTTAAAGATTCTGCATTTGCGTCATTCACAATTTAAGGTGCGATATTTCTCTGATGAGAAACAGAAAATAAATTTGTATGAGTCGCTTGGCCTTAAATCTACTGCCACTGCGACTGAAATAAAAAAAGCATACTATGATTTAACTTTCAAATATCATCCCGATAGAAATAAGGGGAGCACAGAAGCTTCTAATAAATTTCGAGAAGTTACAGAAGCTTATGAAGTTCTTGGAAATTATGGATTACGTAAACGATACGATAAAGGTTTGCCATTACCCCTTTCAAAAAGTAGAAGTGGTTCAGCAGAACCAATTGTTGAATCTCCGGTGAAATATCAAAACTTTTATGACAGTAGATCGAAATCACAAAAAACTGGCTCTAAATTCGAAGGATTAGAAGATGATTTTGTTGAACTCACAAACGAAAAGGAGGTGTCTGATCGGAAGAGGAAGATGGAGCAGAGGTTCAATGAATCGAGAAGTCTTTCATACTTATTAGCGTTTTTTCTTTGTGCCCTTATTGTTATAAATAAATTTAAGAATTAAATTTTTAGTTTTGTAATTAAAAAGTATATTGTGAATAAAAAGTTTGAATAGTTGGTACATGCTTCATTTTGATATCTCTTATTTTTATTTGCTGTTTAATTATTTTTTCAAAACATTTAATAACATTTTTTTCACTTACATTTGTTTATACCATTAGTGTACTTGTAATTGTTTCATATTTACTTAACGAAAATTCTAGTAAGTAAATTAAATAAAAATTGTCTTGAAATAATGACATGAATTCTAATTAAAAAAAAAAACTGCACATGATATTTTACTGTGAATTGAAGGTATTATAAATTTTCATCATTACATGAATAATGCACACTTAAAATTGTATATATACAAGTGTTTAATTTTTCAGGTGACTTTTAAAATAAAAGTATTATAATTTACATGCAATATTATTACTTTATTTTAGGATAATCTGCTTTGTTAAATATTTCAAATTTGAAAGTATTTTTTGATAAGTATTCAATTGTGAATATACTTAAAAATCAGTACTATTTCTCCAATTATGTTTAAAGATAATATTAACATAATTATAAATGAAAGCATGTTATTGAGCAGAGCCATATTTGAAATTATTTGATGTTATAAATAAAATATTTTACAGAATTAACAAGAATTTAACTTCTATTTTTAATGAAAAACATTTATACTTAAGCACTGGATAATGTAAAGACTTTTGAAAAATTCATTTTTGTTTCTTTTGATAAACCATTTCATAGGCTAAAATAACTCTTTTAAAAAAGGTTTTCGTATAATTTTATGTCACTTTTCAACTTGTGGGAAAGTGTGTAGTTGGTGTGCAGGTGGAATCTGCTCTGTTATGCCCATTGCTGTCAATTCTTTTAAAAATGAGGAAATTCCATTATGATTGGGATAATGTGTGTATAAAGCATCTGGCATCAATATTCAGCCTGCCTTCTGGGAATTTTTTCTTATGTGACAGGCAAATGCAGGGCAGTTACCCTTGGTTAACTTTTAGTGGGCTGTTTGAAGCATACATGCATAGAATATGATTTGAAAGTGACTTCAATTACTCCACAGGCCAAAAAGTCGCACAGTTGGTCTTAAAGATGTTGCAAAGCATAGTTTCCAGTATTGAAGTTTAGTTTTATTACGCTCTCCAGTGTAGTGCATTCTGGATAACATCCTATTTTCTATGTAATCTCAAGGAAGGCAAACAAGCTCAAATCAAAATATCTATTGTTTAAAAGTAACTACCAAATCGACATTAATTTTACCTTGCTCCTGGGTAAAAACTCCAGATGGATTTTAAAATAAAAGTTTTCAGCTTGCCAAGTGATAACATGAATTAATATTTTTGAAAGATTTTTAAAATATATGAAATCTTTTGCAAAGAAATTGATGTTGTATTTTGTGTTTTACAGATATAAGGGTTTAAAAGTGCATCTTTTCTTTTCATTACAAAAAGAAGCCATTTAAAATGTATAATGAAGATTTTAACTGAGGAAATATGGTGCAAATTCATGTTTAAAGAATTGAAAATATATGAATTAATTTAATATTCAAAAGAAATTTCATACATCTTTCTTTGGTATTTACAAAACAAATTCATATAGATAGTAGCAACATTATAAAATAAGATAGTAACAGTCTAATAGTTTATCTAATGATTGTAAAATAAGACATCACATGCACTCAAAATTATCATCCTATGTAGAATAAACAATTAAAAACTTACATAATTTAGATTTTCCTTTTATTTAAATTTCTGTTATACAAGCAATAAGTTAATTAAATAAAAAAATTTAAAAGGAGATAGCATATAAAAATTTTTAAAACTTATTTCAGTATAAATCCTATGTAATAGGATGTAAACATACACACAAAATTATCCTCTGTAACTTGAGAAATGTTATTAAGAGAAATAGTGTTCATTTCAACAATACTTATATTGTTTAATAGCAAGTGTTTTAAGCAGGAAAGATTTGTCCATTCGAAGAGAATAGAATAAAATATGAAAACAGTGTCACCAGATTTCAGAAAGGATTGGCTCTATGATAAATTATCGATTATTTTCTGTTAACTGAAAATGCGGCAATTTTTAAAACTTTAGGTTCTTATATATTTCAATCTGGGACAATCATTTTACATTTTTCTTTTATTAATGATGTATTAAAAACTAATTTCTGAAAATATAAATAGCCATTGGGTATTAAAGCCAATATAAAATGTAAAAACGTTTGAATATTATGATCCATAGGTAACGCTCCAAATAATGTAGTTAGTGCTTTGTTGTAGAATAGGTGCTTACTTTTAAAAGATATTAAATTCTAGTAGACATTGGCAGACAACTTTCCAAGTCACTGTCTTTAAAAAGATGATTTTATTGCGGTGCTCATAATGCACATAAAAAATAATAAATACATAATCTTTAATCCATCTTTGAAATGCCAAAGATTTAAGATATTTTTAGATTTTAGAATTTTCAAATACAATTAATCAGACCAGTCATAAACATGAGAAATGAAAAAGAGAGTACAATAACATTTATTTATATTATTAATCATTTTCACATGTTTATAAAAAAGAAATGAAAGCTAATCACCATAATTTGGAACTGAAAAACATAATGATTCTATGAATAAACATAACTAAGGTATGTTTCTTATTAGACTTTTTTTATTAATTTTATCTTCAATAAAAACAATTATTTTAAATTTAATATACAAATATATAATTTATTTTATGGTATTATTAATCATTATGGATCACCTTTGGTGATGTTCCAGAAGTTTGACATCTTTTGTAATAATTTCCATATATGTATCTGCTTTATTAAAGCATTTCTTAAAAATAAATATCTAATTTAAATGTAACATGTGTCTGTGTATTCTTTTTTATTGGTATATATAAATTTGTTTCAATATACATGTAAAATAAAAAACAATTGATTGACATATAAAAATTTGTTAATATTTACAGCAATGAAAATTCAAATTTATCTTGCAATAAATTACATTAATATCTTGCATGTTTAAGTGGATAAATACAATTGAAACAACATAATAAATATAATTGCAAATAAAAATAAAAACAGTTTTATTGTTAGAAGTTCAGAATGCTAATAAAAAATTATCTAATGTCTTGAATTTCAAGTGTTTCAGGTAAATTAAATCACGTGAAGGAATATGTACATATAAGAATAAATATTTAATTACCCAATTTAAAATTGATGTATTAACTTGAATTTATTACATTATGTAGAAGACAAAATAAAATATTGTACTTAATAAAAATAGAATGTTATTCACTTATTAATAAATAAATTATTAAGAAATGTAATTGTTTGACTTCAAATTAATAAAAATGATATTTTTATTTGCAAAATATTTTTCTGCTATGAAGTTGGGTATTGGGAATCAAATGACTTAAAAATTGGTAGTAATTTTTGAAATATTTTCTTAAATAAAATCAGTTCATTTTTATAATAGAAAAACTTGTTCCATAATTATAAAATGATGATTTACGATGTGTCGTCCCTTTTACCTTCAATCTTTCAAGAAGGCTTCGACATTCTAAGATATTTTTTAGAGGAGGGTACTTCATATGACGATAACTTGAATGACAGCCTCCAGTGGTAATTGACTCATTAAGAGTTGGGTGGGGCAAGATTCAGATTAGTAATTATATCGACATTGTTCAAGAAATTTGTAGTTTCAAAAATCTTGAACATTTACCTCGTCAATTTCCAGATCTGCCCCCCTCAAGACAAAAACCCTCTAAAAAACACTTTGTATATTTTCAGATGATCCTGTTATTTTCATAGCAGTTACAAAAGGGGCATTCAATTCTACTCAACCTTTCGCGGCACCATAATCGCCTGGTTGGTCTACTATTTGTCTAAATAGGGATGGAGTAGTCTGTACCGCACCAACGATCAACTAACCGGACATCTATAACGCAAAGAATCAAAGACTGTCATGGAACAGAGTTTTACAGTTGCTTCACCAAGAGATTCGACCAGTGATCTCTTACGAGTTTGTACACAATAAGAAGCATATGTTACCATTTAAAAGAAAACATGCAATGTTTTTTTAAAAGGAATGGTTAAACAATGCCAAAATATAGCTTTAAGAAGGTAGCTCTTACTTGAGAGAGATTTCAGAACGTGTGTTACAGCATCTGTTACATTATCAATGATCCGACATGGAATGAGGACACAAATAACAGTGAAAATCTGAAATTATGGTTTGGGGAACCATTTCATTTGATAATGGGATCTATCCTCTGTGCCATCTGCATCCCTCCCTGGGCACGGAGCCCTGCTAACTTTATTCTATTCCTCCTTACGTTGAATTTTCTTTCAGGGATTACATTTAGACAGGATAATTTCCAGTCACCCAAGGCAATAATTTCTGCTGTTTGTTTTTTTTTTCTTTTCAAGTATTTCCATTGTGACCAGCAGACTATTCCAAAATGCATCAGTTAGGCTGATCTAACTGGAAATCACGTAGTTTGACATCGACAACTCTATGACTCAACGCCAATTCAGATAATGGCTTCTTAGTGACTCAACGCCCTATTATTTGGCTCCCTAGTTGTAGCTGTATCGCCTAAATGAAAATTAATTCAATTTGAAATTTTCTGCTTCACCGGCGGGATCAGAATTTAACACTTACAGAAATAGTGTATATCATTTATTGGTAAGAGTCTTTTGTTATTTTCGGGAGGATCATTTGTTATCATTATCCATAGAAACTTTGAAAACAAGCACCAATTGCAAGTAAGGACAACCATGAAACCAATTGAACTACACATTTTGATAACATTATAGGTACACTCTTGGAAAAATTATTCCGCAGCAAAAAGTTTTTCTTAAGACTATTGAAATAAATGTGTTTAATATTAACAACAGTTATTATTCCTTGTTGTTGAAGGTTTTTGTATCAGTATTTCGGACGTCAAAAAAAAATATGCAAACTGTAAAAAATAAGTAGCCCTCATCTGAATGAAGCAAGATGATATGAGATAAAAGAACGTCTTAAAGGAGATCGATCTCAGTCGGAAACAGTGCGTGCCCATAAATGTCGGTCATCCCATCATCTTCCGCTTCTGGTAGGGGAAGAAACAATGTCATGAAGAACAATATGTCGAAGTTCAAGAGTCACATGGCCATTTTATTGTCTGCAAGCATGATGCCACGGATCAATGACTGCACATCAGCTTGTTTCCGATCTTATAGTGTCTTCAGAAAGCTGCATCATGGAAAGTTATATACAGATGGCTACACGCAAGGAGATGTGTAACTTGCGCTCTATTGCTGACATAATGCAGAAGTAGCAGCTTAAACTGGATGCAACAATAATGGGTGTCTATGGTTTTTCCGACGTGTCAGGTTTTACCTACAGATTCACGGCGATTACTGATCTGGAAGGTCTTTGGAACTAGGATAATATACTGCTACTACATCGCACCACAGTGCCTAGAGCTGAATTTCCCCTTTACAGTTTGGGAAGGATGTGGGGGAAGAAGTCTGATTGGGCTGTGTGACGCTCTAGATACCTACGGCTTAAAGTGGATTCCGAGCCACTACAAACATCCATGTCCCCGCCGGGATTCGAACCCGAGGCCTGTGGCATCGAGCGCTAGCCACTTGGCCATCAGGCCCCAACTAGGATCATATAAGGAAATCCGGGAATGCACGCATACAGAGGTATTGACTTGATAATTTAACATTCTTCCACAACATGTTCGCCTACTTCTGGTTGCCAAGTGTGCTGATGCTGCTTTTACCCTGTGTGAACAACAAAGTTTTTATTAGCACAATGTTTGAGTCAAAATTACTAATTTCTGCGTATACATCTACTACAATGTGTCAATAAAAAGCATGAATTAAATTATGATAGTTTTAAGATACCTTTCAAACGGTAGAATTGACAACAATTTGTGTTATTTCACAGTGTTTCCCCATTATTTTCGTAATATTTTTAAGTGTTCTTTGAACCTGGTATTTTGTTATTAAATTGATTTTTCAACAGATCCAGGTTTTAAATCATATTCAAATATGAAGATTTAGGAGTAGTGTGCAAATGCATTTTAAAATTACACAACCACCATAACTTTTAGATAAAAATTCTACATTAATGTTATTGTAACATATAGAATCTAAATTCTAAGCTGTAAATTATTCTTCACTTGACTTGAATGTATTTACAGAAGTCACGAGGCTTCTAACAAATGGTAAATTTTTTTCACAATTTATTTTTCTAGTTATATTATTTTTAGATACAGGTGAGTGCATTTTAATAAAAACTTAGTAACTTTTTTTCATTTAACCTACTTTTGTTCTATCTTAAAAAAATTCTTCAAATTGGTAATTTGCATTAATTTGACATTCAATGACATATGTTTATATTGAAAAGTAAATGTGAAGTAAGGAATGTAGATCATATTAATGTAACATGTTTTAAAAAATTGTTCTCTAACATAGGATCATCCATTCTAATGAATTTGGCAGTTAAAATATTTTGAGGGTTTTTGGATAGAAAAATGAAATACTTTTACTTAATTTGCATTACGTTTGTATAGCTATTAAAAATAACTGCAAGCAATTTTCATTTTTTTAATACTTTAATTTTAAGGAAAAATTTTAATAAAAATTAAATTGAATATAACATCTAATTTACTGTGTTTTTTCTTGTAAAATATGCAAAGAAAGTAAAAAAAAAAATTTATTTATATTTTCTTATAACTAAAATGTTAATATTAAAATTTGAAATCCATATTTCCTCATTTCTTTTTCAGAAAACTAATAATTTTAATAAATATACGAAATATACTTCTACCTCTGTACCTAATAGTTCTACCAAAAAATAAGCAAAACAAAAGAATTTTCGACCTAACCACCTTATATTATTTTAGGGTCAAAGTTGAACCACTCAGAAGAAAATCAGGACCCGACCAATGCTATAAATGTCAATAATTCTATCATCATAGCAAAATCTGCACAAGAGACCCTCGATGCCTCAAATGCGCTGGACCTCATGCCACCAAAAGGCCAGATAAAGCTCCCAAGTGCGCCCTTTGCACTGGAGAGCATACTGCAAATTTCTTGGGTTGTAGTAAAAACCCTTGTTAATTTCACTCCTGCTCCTCCCCGAAGGTCAACGCTTGGACGGAGAGACTTAAAAAACAAGCACAACAAATGAAGCCTGAGAACTCCAATCAATTGTCTCCTCCCGCTCAACAGAAGGCTTCTCCAACTCTTCCTCCTTCTTCAGATGACTTTCCAACTCTTCCTACCCAGACCTCTCACCATACTACTTCTACTAATACTCTGCAGGCTTCCACGGAAACGCCTCCAATTCCGCTCATTCTGCAACAATTAGTTGGGGTACTTTCAAATCTTTCTGTTTTAATAAATGCTCTTCAATTCCAATAGTCTTAAAAGGAAAATTAATGAATTACAAAATTTTGTTTCAAATTATATCATATATCTTCGACTTCAAAATTCCGCTCCGATCGTCTTACCCACAGAGGAGGAGGCACGGCTATCTGCATTCATAAAAATATTAATCATCATCAAATTCATTTTACTACAACCAGCTTTGAAAACTCTGCTATCGTTATTAATAACCTAAAAATTACTGTTGCTAGCATTTATCGCCCTCAATTGGTAGATTCCTCACACAAGAACTTGATACAATAGCGAACTCCAATCAACAAGTACTTCTACTTGGTGACTTCAATTCAAGCATCCTTCATGGAATAATGGACGCAGCAACATAAATGGTTCTATTCTCTTCGACTGGACAAATCTGAATGAATTCAATGTTGTGCTCCTAATGATCCCACATATTTCTGCCTTCACAATCCCTGAAATAGTACTCTTGACATCGCACTTCTTAAAAATTTAAAAGCCGGGGCTGCTTCTTCTATCAACGATCTTTCAGTGATAATAACCCCATGCTGGTTGAAGTCTGTCTTAATTCATTTACGCCCTTCCTCAATAGCATAATCACAACTATCAATTGGAATATTTTTACTAAAATTCTCTCTCAAAGCATTCCTGGTAGTCAGTCATCTCAATATTCAAGATATTGATAAATTCAACTATACTTCTACTATCAACCTTGCTAGCAAATCTAAAGAACTCAGTACACCACACCAAAAAATTCCGACTGAAATAACCTCTAAAATTGCAGAAAAAAACAGAATTCGAAAGTTATGGCAAGAACCAGGTTTCCTCCGTTCAAGCAATCCTTAACAAGCTTCAAAAAGAAATAAAGCAATGGATTCACAAATTAAAAAATGACAGATGGAAGGAATTTTTTATTAGGCCTAAATACAGAAGATAATTCTCTCTTCAAAATTAACAAACATTTTACCAAAAATATCCCAAAATTCCTCCACTGGTAGGATCCTCAGGTCTTATATTCTCATCTTCTGATAAAGCGAATTCTTTTACTGAAAACCTAAACTCTTCTTTCAAGAAAACACTGAACCTTGCGATTACTCACAAATTGAGAATGTTGCAGATGCAGTAACTTCCTTTCTAGCTGATCATCAAAATTATCATAACAATATTTTTTTTTTCTCCATCTGACATAATTAACTTAATCAAGAATCTCAACATTCGGAAATCTTCTGGACCTGACAACATTCCAAAAAAAGCCTTAATGTGTCTCCCCCTTAATGCCATTACTCATCTTGCAAAAAAATCTACAACAGCTGTGTAAATATCACTACTTCCCTCCTATCTGGAAAAAAAGCAAATATCATCATGTTCCCTAAACCTGGCCAAGGTAGGAAATTTCCTCAAAATTATCGGCCCATCAGTCTCCTTAGCTGTGTATGAAAAACTTAACGAAAAATTCTTAGTGAAACATATTACTTCTTTTGCGATAAAAATTCCATAATTCAGTAGAACAATTTGGATTCCGTCAACATCACTCAACTTGTCATCAACTTCTACTTGTCATTAATATCATCACTGAAGGATATAACTATAAATTTTTTACAGGATGTGTCTTTCTAGATGTCAAAAAGCTTTCGATCGACTGTGGCACAATGGACTGATCTACAAAATGATCAAACTTCAATTTCCAACTTGGAACACACTTATCATTACAAATTATCTTAAAAATAGAGCCTTGCAAGTCCGACTTCATAATGAATTCTCCAAAATCGGTCGTATTAGTGCTGGTACACCTCAAGGAAGCGTGCTAAGTCCTATTCTCTACAATATCTTTACCTACGACTTTCCTCAATGGACTAACATTTCCACTTGCCTATTTGCTGACGATTCTGCTGCTCTTGCCCAAGGTGCTTCTATTTTGTATGTCATCAATACTCTTCAAAATTTTCTGAATATCCTAGAGGATAGTTGTCAAACAAACTTCTTCTCTACAAACAAGTTCTTAGCTATCCTTACCTATGCTGCCCCAATCTGGGGTCTAGCTGCACAATCTAACAAGAAATCTGTACAAATTATTCAAAACAAACTTCTTCGCATCATCACTGGTGCACCATGGCTTGTCCGCAACTCTACAATTCCTCAAGATTTAAAAATTGATTCTATTGACAACTATATTACAAAAATTTCTAGAAATTTCTTCAATACCATTGCTACCCACGAGAAACCTCTCATCAGGGCACAAACTATATTTACAGATTGAATGGAAAATACAAGTATCCTTTCTCTACTTCTAAATGGAATCGAAGCCTGAATTCACCATAATTTCCTGCTTACTTATCGCTTTTTTAGATATTTTGCTTCAACGCATATTTACTGATCATAAATTTCTTGCTACGTTTCTACATTTTTCTTATTTTCTTCTTTTTTCTCTCAAATGATGGCAACGCAGGGTAAACATTTTTTACAGTCTCTTTGCATGCTGTTTGTAGCACGCGTTGTATTCCTTTTCATCAAAAGCCTTGATTAGAAAAGTAAGTTTTAATTTTTACTTCATTTATTCATTTTCAATATTTTGTTATTTATTTATTTTTATTATTATATTATAGTGTACTAATGCTAAGTGTTCTGTAAGCAAATTTCATAGTTATTATTATATACATGTAAGAGTATTAAAATTAATTTATTTAATCTAGTATCTTTTAGAGCAATTAATTGTTATTTGTATTAATTCCTATTAGTTTATATTGAATAATGAATGATCGGAAATATGAAATGCGCTCAGGTCTGCCTTGATGATTGAACACTTTTTATTTTTTTATATTATTTTTATTTTATAAACAAATAAATATAAAATCAAAATAAGTATTAAAAGGTTATGAAATTAAATACAATTTAACCACACATAATGATATAGATACGCTGTTATAAATGTAAATATACTATATATATGTAGACTTCTCTACCAGACTAGCAAATTTGTAACGGGTTGTCTGGGGGTGTACTTCCACTTGTTTTTCTCTCAACAACAGACATTTAATGAAGCTCGATTATATGTACAGCGATTTTACATTCATTATTAATACATAACAACAACAAAAATTATAACATTCCTTGACGCACCCTCTCCAGTCTCACCTCAGTTGTTGTCAGCTTGCGTCCATCTGCAGGGCTTCTCTTCTTCTCCCAGGGCCAGAATTCAAAGTTGCCACACTAGACCTTAGAGAGTAAAAGTACTTTCAAGAGGAGCCTCAATCAAGTGCAGTATTTCGATGACATCATGGAAGGAAATTGGTGTACTATTTTGGCGATATTTGCGTGTTGAGCTAAATATGATATTGCATTTACCGTTCGTCGGTCATTTGCATTTTGTATTAGTTACTGTTCGTCGTGTTGTGTTTTTCAATGAATTCGATTGAACACCAAATAGTTGAGGAATACCAGATGAACACCTTTCTCCCAAAAGTGCAAATTTCAACATTTTACTATTTCAACTATGCATGAATATGTATTATGCATTTATCTGTTTCTGTATACATACATTGGATTTACATACATATATTACTTCTGCTATTAAACCAACATTTTTTTCCCTTCTTTCTTTCTTTCTTTTTTTTTTTTTTTTTTTTTTGCTTATATATTTTTATGGGACTCATTCTTTTAAAATTGCATTCAAGGAAACTGTTAATTCCTTTTACCTACAACTTTTTCACTATCATGTATGAAAACTGATTCGTTCAATAATTATCTATTTAATATATACCATATTATTATATAATGAGAATTTCTGATTACAGTTGATTTCACGATTCAACTCCACATATGCTTGGTTCAGGGACGAATAAATTTAAATGAGAGAAAGAAAGGGGTATAAAGGAAGATCGACATTTTTAATTCAAAATATATAAAAAAAAAAAATATAAGAAGTTAATTAGTTTTTTAAGTTGGTTGGTTTTTATAATAAAAGCTAAAAAACAATATTAAAAATACTGTTAAGGTACTGAAAAATATTTCCTGATAATATTTTAAAACAAATACTCAAATTATTCGATTTTGTTTTAATGAAACAATATTTTCAAATGCATTAAAATGCAAGCATATTACTATATATACAATTATTGGAGACTTGAAAATACCTGTAAAGCATTATAGAAATTTTGGAAGTGCCACTATAAGACAAATTTATTAGCATAGAAAATCTGAACAAATATATTTTATTGAAACTTTTTTTTGTGACCTCCAGATGGGGATAAGTACGATATAAAAAGACTTATATCCAATGGATCAAAGGAGAAATAACAAGTATTGAACTAGAAGCATGATCAATTTTGCATAGCTAACGAGCAACAGCGGTCTTCAACACGTAATTTACCATGTGCATCGTAGAAACACCGTATTTCAAAATACGATAACGTGCTTAAAGGTTGAAGAAGTTACTTTATGATAAGTGTTTCATATTTGGGACCTCAAAAACCTAAAATGATAGAAAAGAAATTGTCATCAGTGTTCATAGCATGCATCTGCGAGTGAAAACCACAAA